>CAJHQP010001289.1:0-121941 GCA_905132765.1 Moricandia arvensis
ACAGGTGCGAGGTATGGTAACAAATTAGGAATGCAGAACTGCTAGATTAAAAAAAATTGTTCAAAAGTGCATCAAAATAATTACCTGTCAAAATCTTGCAGGCTGAACTGTTGTGAAGCTTTTATGTATGGGCTACGATACCTATAACAAAAAATGGATGAGAAAGCTTAAGACATGGCTCGCATGAAGTAGCTCAACGTAGGCTAGAGGACAAGAATTCACCTGAGTCGAACCAGCATTGTGACTTTTCTGTTAATCTGTCAAACAATTTTTCGTTTTCTTCATGCGCGCAACTTCTGCAGGGAAAGCAGATTACTCTCTTCAGACAAAATGTTCAAGTCCAAATATAATTTCAAATAACTCGCAAAATGGAAGAGTCTAGAAAATATGCCCAACAGGAAGTCAAAGTATAAACCTCAATGAGTGCATCCACGTTTTTCCATTTCTTCTCAAGTTTCTTAGATCGTAACAGGCAGAGAATCACGTGCTATCCAGCTGCTCTGGATGAGTCCAAGGATCTGTCGATCTTGTCGTGATAGAACTTAAGGGGCTTCACTCAGTCTGTGATTCTAACTCTTTAACTTTAGACTGCATGAAATTTATTAAAAGGATAAGATGAAACATATGTGCTATCTGTTCAGAAGGCAATTTCCACCATTATATTTCCTGTTATGTAGATGCTTAAGATAAAGATAGGAATTGTAGCCAAAGTCAGAAAGGTAAGATATAATGAAGTACCAACCTGGAGATTTTGAATGGTGGAATTCTTGTTTGCACCTGGAGTTTTTGGTTCCTTTCCACTGTGAAAGTTGAGATATTTTATTTCTCAATGAGAATTTTGCTTCTTCTTATGTTTATGCTTGTCTGCAACATAGTTGTCTCTGGAACTGCACGAACAAAGTAAAGTTAAATCATTAGAAGAAAAGGAAATCTTATAAGAAAAGATAGAAAACCAGGGACACTATCCAAGTAAACAGTACTGAAGAACCTTTAAATCGAAATTGCAGTGTGAATGAAACTCTCCACGCCCCTCTGTACTTCATTAGAGCAGTACAGATTGGTCATTGCTCTTTTAAGGCTATTGTTAAAAACCGTAACCTCTTGGCTTAAGACGCTGAGTTTCCCTCTCTTTCTCCAATCCTCTTCGGGCATCATTTGCCTTTGGCAGGAAAAAAAGGAATTTACACTACATATTTACAAACTACGCGTGTATATATAAGAACATCAGTTATGCAAAAAATTACAAAGTACATTTCCTCAAATTCTGTTCTTCATAGAAAATAGCTAAAAAACTTCCAAAAGAGAAAGAAGATTACACCAACAGATGAATTCACGGCAAATCCTGAACTGGAAAGCTAATTTTTTTTACGCCCTGCTTTTAATTTTAGCTATAGAATTTAATATTTGTTCTTCATTCATAAGCTTATGACTGAAGCTCCAGATCGCATACTCCATTTTATCAGTTTCATATTGTTGCATGATATCATGTCAAGAGACGAGAGAAGAAAAGAAAGGAGGAGATGTTCCATTCTCCAGTTCCACTTACAAGTCCTCCATTTCTTAATTGTGTCTCGATTCCAAAGCTTGGGTACGTATTCCTTAGCTCTAGCCAGCATTAAATTGAGCATGACATCTACTCAATAAGTTCGTAGCACTTGGACAAAATGTTGACGAATCCATCAGTGTTTGGAGCTCCCCCCTGCACATTACATGAAATGTAGATGTGAGTTGAAGCATTTGCGAAAAATATCAACACAGAAAAATAGTAAGAGGATAAACGTAGAGGCATAATTACTAGGAAGGCAGAAGCATTTACCTAGTGAGTCGTGCAAAGTATTCTTTAAGAAAATGAGTTCTCGTAAGGGAACTGTATCTTTTCTTTGATCTCGTCCAGAGAGGAATAAAACATCTCCCCCAAGCCTACATGATTCGAGTCTACACATAGTAAGTAAAGGAAAACAAAAATTAATCATGGAAATTCAAGCTTAAACTTACGCAGAAAATCGGAATTTGTTACATGGAGAAGATTCAGGTTACGTAGATCTCCATTGTCATCTCCACAGTTAATCCTTCCACTTCCAGCCAGTGTCACTTAAAGAGAGCTTGCTATTTACACTTTCTCTAGTAATTGTGTGCTTGTAACAAATGTGTGTACTTTGAGACAATCCTACCAAGAGAGTAGATATCCAATATCACATGAGAATCTTAGCAGAGAATATATACATAATATAAGAGTTAGGCATAAATAAAACATACAGATGGTCACATTAGACTTGGACTTATCATTCCTCTATTCTGAAGTGGCAGATTTCAGACTCTCAAGAACGCCGATGGCGATTATCAACTTTTTTCCTGTGAGAGCCTCTATAGCAGATTCTTAAACCCATATTGATCTTTGGTAATGTTGTTCTGACAACCAGGAGCCAAAATCTCTAATCTAAGAAAACGAAGTTTCTATTAGAAAAGATCTTCAGTTTCCATTGCATTATCATGTTCTTCACCAATAAACGAAAAGCCGACATGAAACAAAAAAAGGAAGGCACCTTGTTCGTTATAGAGCTCACACCGACTGAAACAGAGAAACTGAACTGAGAATGTGGAAGTTGAATCAGGAATGGCCAAGTCAATAAGTTTCCTCAAAACAACGAGCATGATAAACCACGGTCCTGATTAGATCCTTCCTGAGATAAGCCAACAACATATCAGTCAAATTAGCAGAGAGCAATGCGTTTGATATATATCAGGTAAAAGTGATAAGATTCAAGATTGTAACATAAAAAGCCATGAACTTGCCCGTTGTATTCGATAACCTATCAATTAACTGATTTTTTTTGCCCGAGTTCATAGTTCAGACTATAGAGATACAAACAGAACTATATTAATTTTCAAATTCAGAGAGTAAAGGGGAAAAGAAGGACAACCATGGTGTATGTCTTCCCTGCGTTTAGTTTGTCCATAGGCAAATACAGAGACATTAGTCATCCAGAGCGGATTGCACAAACGGTTGGACATCACTGAACAGTGTAGCTGAAAAAGTTTACTGAATAAGTTTGAATTCTAAGAATAAGTACATAGCTGCAATTTATGAACCAAGTATATGAATGCTTCCTAATGTTTTTTAAAGACAAACATAGGAAACAGTTCTTAAGCCATGAAGTTAAGATTACATTAACAGCTGAAGCATGCGTATTCTCACCTTGTCCAACATGATGGTCCATAAACTCTGCAAATATCAAAACTCCTTCTTGGGTTGGATAGAGTATCATCACCAGTGTTTACACGTACGGTGATGCAGTTAATCAGGAAACTCAATAAAGAGAACCCTCGTCTTCAAAACAAAGGCCTTGCTCGACAAATACCTTTACGCTTCCCTGAAAAACATAGCACATAAAGTACACATTCAGGTCAACATAAACAACCAACTACTGTAGATAAAGTTCAATAAAACAACAGATCAAGTGGGTGATTGGAAGATATGCAACCTTTGTATCAGCTATCAGTCATTGAACAGCCTCTGGGGGTTTCTTCTCCAGGTGATAAGGGAGGATATCCTAGCCTCAGTCTCGAGGCATATTGATCTGTGATAAGGCTATGAAGATAAGTGAACAAACACACATTCCCAAATTGAAGATACAGAAATTTCAAAGGCAAAGAGATTGTTATCTTCTCAACATTTTACTTATCCAAAGATTACAAATGCGAGGGGAGTAATAACTGGACCCAATTCCATGTAGGCATGTTAGGGTGATTAGTGTTCCTCGACCTCGTACATAGCGGGATCGAGGAAACCCCTTTTTCGCTGAATTGGGAAGACTCAGAGAGACGGGGTCATGGCTTAGGGTTGAGTGTTACACGACGGTGTAACGTCCGGCAGTGACCCGAATGACTGTGGGCTGTCGCGCGGTGACCCGAATGACTGTGGGCCGCAATCGGTTGAAAGTTCCTTCTTCTAGCTTTTGTGGTAGGAGATAGGTTATTGCCGACGAAGAGGAGGAATACGAAGTCACCAGGGCCCAGGTTAGAGAGTCAAGTTAGAGCGTCGTGTTAGTAAAGGGTTATGGAACCCTAGAGTAAGGTGTACCACCGATATACGATGTTTACAAATTAGATATAATCACTACAAGAAAACTCGGCCATTTACTAGGAAATTACGAGGAAACTCGTTTTCTCGTAAAACGTTCATTCGTAAAGCCTTTTCCTCGTAAGTCGTAGCTAATTTACGAGGAAACATTTCCTCGTAAAGTCATGGGTCAGGTTCCTCGTAAGCTCCTCGCAGAAGTTCCTCGTAACATCGTAGTAAGGTAGTAATCCGAGGGTATGGAATGAAGCAAACTTGATCTGCTTGGGAAGCTAATATGAAAGGCTCGAACTTGTTGTACCATACGTAAATAAAGATCATTATGAAAAATTTAATTAATACTGAAAACCTGGATATTAAAAAAAAAATTACCTTCGTCCACCGTTGACATCAACTACACCTTCTTGTTAATCCGAACACCTCTGTTTACGACGGGGTCGTACCACTCACACTTGAAGATAACGCATTTCAAACCCATACCCGGGAATTGAACTTCATAAATCTCCTGCAAGATCCCGTAGAAATCTGTTTCGCCTTTCACACATATTCCATAATTACTTGTCGCCCGGTGTCTACCATAGTCATAGGTATGAAAAGTATAGCCTCGGGTGAAATACATCGACGATGTAGTGACCTTTGCAACTGGACCTTGAAGTAATTCGCGAAACCATGCGGGATACTCAGGATCGTCATAATCAACCTGCAACAAAAAAGTTAAATAATTAGACATTAAACTTACTTTGCTAATGTATGCATACAATTAATTTAAGTAATAAATAAATACTTGTTTCCTCAACCACTTGATAAAGTGTTGATCTTTCCTTTTGTCTAACTCAGTTGTCGATATACCAGGTATTGCTTCCTCGACTTGAGTCTCAAATTGACTGTAAAATCATATATGTTATGTATTATATTTAATATTGACAATATATATATATATATATATATATATATAATTAGTGTGTATGTTTATATATTTTACCTTTCAAATAAGCGATCAATGGATGCTCGCAATTAAGAAGAATATAAAGGTGTGCACTATGGACGTCTTCATCACTCGACCACCAACCTCTTTCAATTTCCCACTCAATCGCCCAATTTGACAAAAGATGTCTGGAACATCGTCTTCCATATATGTCGGCACGACACCACCATCATCATATCTTCTTGGAGCTCGTTTCCTTGTACGTACTTTCGGTGCAAAGTAGTACGAAGTGAAATGTGATGTTTCTTCCGTCAAACTTCCCGCCACAATAGAACCTTCAACTCTTGCTAGGTTTTTGGCTTTTCCTTTCAAAGTTTTCATGGCCCTTTCATACTGATACATCCATCCATAATGCACGGGTCCACGAAGTAATGCTTCATACGGGAGGTGGACAACTAGGTGTTCCATGACGTCGAAAAAAGTTGGCGGGAATATTTTCTCCAAGTTGCAGATGAAGACGGGGATGTTTTCATGAAGTTGTTGGACAACTTCCACTTTAAGAGTGCGGGTGCTCAGATCCCTAAAAACTGCTCCAATTCCTTATATATACGAAAACAAAAATTATCCATATTAGTGTATATATATATATAGAAATAAATTAATCATGTCATCGTATTATATTAATTAATTAATTACCTGAAAGTGCTTCATGTACTTTTGCCGGTAGTAGCTCCGCAAACGCAAAGGGAAGTAGTCGCTGCATAAAGACATGACAATCATGGCTCTTCATCCCGGAGAACTTTTGCCCTTTCTCAACACATCTTGAGAGATTTGAAACATACCCATCGGGGAACTTCACTTCTGAAGCCACCCAGTTGAACAACGCAGACTTTTTTTCTGATGACAGTCTGAAAATTGGAACTGGAACTTGCCCATTGCTTTTTATATGTAGCTCACTCCTTGAGCAGATATCGGGTAAGTCCAACCTTGATTTTACGTTGTCTTTCGTCTTCCCTGGAACATTCAATATAGTGTTCATGATGTTCTCAAAAAAGTTCTTCTCTATATGCATCACATCGAGGTTGTGGCGCAAAAGAAGATCTTTCCAATATGGCAATTCCCAAAATATACTCTTTTTGTGCCAATTGTGCTGAACACCATAATAATCAGGCATATTACTGGGAACATGCCAATTCCCACCACGAGGAGCTGTTTCTAGAGCACCGTAGTAATCGATTTGCGCTTCGATTTGTTCTCCAGTTAAATATGGAGGAGGAGTGTCCCTGACAACCCTTTTGTGCCTGAACAATTTCTTGTTTCTTCGGTATGGGTGGTGAACCGGAAGAAATCGACGGTGACAATCGAACCAACTAGTCTTCCTACCATGCTTCAACTGAAATGCATCTGTCATTCCATTACAATATGGACAAGCTAATCTCCCATGTGTAGTCCACCCAGACAACATACCATATGCAGGAAAGTCACTTATGGTCCACAAAAGCATCGCTCGCATCGTAAAGTTTGTTTTCGTTGAACAATCATATGTCCTCACCCCTGTTGACCACAAATCTTTCAACTCTTTTATCAGTGGTTGTAGAAAAACGTCGAGAGATCTTTTTGGATGTTTTGGACCAGGTATTAATATGGTCATGAATAGAAACTCTCGTCGCATGCACATCTCCGGTGGCAAGTTATACGGTGTAAGAAAGACCGGCCACAATGAATATTGTCTCCCAGACATTCCAAATGGACTAAATCCATCAGTGCATAATCCAAGATACACATTCCGGCTATTGCTAGCGAAATGTGGATGTACATTGTTAAAATGTTTCCATGCTCTTGCATCTGATGGATGAGTCATCTCTCCATCCGTCTGAGTATGCTCGGCGTGCCATCTCATCCCTCCAGCTGTCTCCTCAGATTGGTACAATCTTTTCAATCTGTCTGTGATTGGTAGGTACCACATCCTTTGGTACGGTACCCTATTTCGCCCTCGACCTTGCGGTTTGAATCGTGGCTTCTTACAAAATCGACATTCTTCTAACTTCTCATCATCTCCCCAGTAAATCATGCAGTTGTCGATGCAAACGTCTATCATCTCCGAGGGCAACCCAAGACTATATACCAATTTCTGAATCTGATAATAAGATTCAGCAGACACATTGTCTTCTGGCAAATACTCTTTAAACAAGTCTGCCCATGCATCCATACAATTTTCAGGTAGATTGTGATCGGTTTTAATACTCATCATTCTAGCAGCCAACGACAATTTAGACAGACCTTCTCTACAACCACTGTAAATTGGCTCATTCGCAGCATCTAACATTTCATAAAACTTTTTTGCATCTAAGTTAGGTTCTTCAACTTCATCATCATCATGAGTTACAAAGGCATCACCTACCATATCATGAACCCTATCACAATCTACCATTTGTTCCTCTTGGTGATGATAGCTATTACTACTGCTACCTTCATTACGCAAATGCTCAACCGGTTCAATCTGAAAATTGCTATTACTACTGCTACCTTCATTCCTACAACTAGCATCTTCTCCATGTTGATACCAAATATAATAATATGGCATGAAACCTCTATTTATTAAATGCTTCCAAACATTTTCACGAGGGCCTAATTTGGTATTGCAACATTTCCGACAAGGACAGAACATCTTACCACTTTCCTGCGTGAGTGGTGTCGAATCTGCTTGATGCATAAACGTCTCCAACCCTTCGAGAAATTCTTTCGTCACCCTTCCGTTATTATCTCTGTGTGAATACATCCACTTCCGCAACTCGAAAATATTTCCCGGACCGGACATTTTTTTTGTGTTTGATTAAGCTTATAGCTGATTTTTTTTGGTGTGTTTCAAATGAATCACATATGGTGGTATTTATAGGAATTTTTGAATCTGAGAATTTACTAGGAAATTGCTAGGAAAAGTAAGTACAAAACACGTTTTTGATTTAAATTCGATATTTTCTATCCATTTCCTCTTAATTTCGTAGTAACAAACCTTTCCTCCTAATTTCGTAGTAAAGTGTTACTAGGCTTTTACGAGGATAAGTGTTACTATGAGTTTACGAGGAAAATGACGTTTTCCTCGTAAAAGCCACGTAAGGTTACTTCGATTTTACGAGGAAACCTTTTTCTCGTAGGATTACGAGCACTTTACGAGGAAAACAGGTTTCCTCGTAAAACCGAAGTAAAATCGTAGTAAGTTTACGAGGAAATATTTTCCTAGTAAAGTTTCCTAGTAAAAGCTTAGTTTTCTTGTAGTGAATCGTTGTTTAGTATCTTATTATTGTGATATTGGTGATTAATTTCCTTGCAGGTTTCTAACACTGAGATCTAATTCTGGGTTAGGTACCAGATTAGGCTTGGTGTCTCTTTGGTTAGTATAGACCTGAAGTTTGCTTTTATATTGTCTGGGTGATTTCTTATGAAGAGTGGTGGATATTGAAAGCTATGGGGTATCATTGATTGGCTGATCATGTTCTTGTCTGATTGTTGGTCGACCGGTTAATGATGCTTTTATAATCTAAGTGTCTAGCACTACATGAGTACTGAACTCAGGCGTATATATGGTTAACTAAGGATTGATTGTTGACTTGTTTTCATGCAGGTTCTTGTTTCTTGAAGTTAGATCAGGGCAGGAGGCCAAATCTAACTTAGTAACGGTTTGATTAGATAGTGAATTGTAAAGCCTTAGCTTTGATTGCATGCTAGGGTTAGATTGATTGTTATTTTGGGTTGTCTGGGTAGTTTATAGGTTGCGGGTAGAGGCCGCCAGCTCACTAAGTAACATTAGGATACTCATCCAACTTTGTTGTCCTTTTTGCAGGTAGCTTTAGTAAGGATGATTGGATAGCTCGTTGCTGGACGTTAGGACCGCCAGAGTAGATTTCATGCCTTTTGTAAACGGTTTTTTGATTTGCGTTTAGTTGACTCGATTTGGCAATAGGCCGGACCCCAGTCTTGAATTATTTCATTGTATGGATATTTCTTGAATCAATAAAGTATTTGGTTTAATATGCGCATCATGAGTATTCTGATATTTGACTAGTCCGGTCTAACACAATGTTAGGTCTTGGTACGGGTTGAAAAGCGTCAGGCCTAGATCTAACGAAACTGTTAGCTCTTTGGAACGGGTTGCAAAGCCTATGCCTTGATTTAGCGGGACGAGTTAGTGGATGAACATGTCTATGCCGCAGAGTAAGTTCTATGACTCTGACCGGATCTTCCCTAGCCCATCACGTAGCGCTTTCGGACCTAGGTGTTGGGTTGGACGGTCAGTCATGTTCTTGTTTGATTGTTGGCTGGCCGGTTGGCTCATTTCATCTCTAAACCTTGGTGTTGGTCGGTCTATCGGTCATGTTCTTGTTTGATTGTTGGCCGGTTGGTCGACCATATGTCTAGGACGGTCCGGGGGTGTTACACGCCTGGCCTCTGACCCACACTCACTAATCATCCATCTATCAACGTAACGAACTGCGAGACAAAAAAAAGTGGCGGCCAAGAAATGGTCAATGTACGCGTGCTAAAGAGCCGGGAAGTTTTTATCAAAAACAAATTTTTGGCACGGTGTCGTGATGTCAGATCTAAACCGGGCACTGTCACAGAACCAGCCCTGAATCCTTAGTGCACCTCCTCTTCTTAGCCGTGTCAGGGTCAGCCCAGGTCCTTTTGCGACTCCTAAGTGCAGCAGCTTGGATCGTGCTAGGAGCAGGCAACCCTAAGACGACTACTCCCTTACCTGGGGAGGAGGCATTGACTCGTGAACTGGTTCTACATCGTTGACATGAACCGGAGTCGTAGAAGAACCTGATGGCTGAACCGAACCTCAGGTGCTGATTCGTCCTCAGCGACCACTTTCTTCGGCAAGAACGGCTACACATACGGGGGAAACCTTGGGGATCAAGGCATCAGCCGAATTCGTAGGTTCAAAGACGCGCCGCGTGTAGGGTTCACAATCTCCTCAGCTTGCGGTGGGCCAAATCAATCTGAAAGGAAAGAAACTCTACAATGTGGGCCTGGAACGGCCCCGGCGGCACAAGGGTCCGACGCTCCCCGACGGTTGTTTGCTCGCCTCGACACCACCACTCTTCTGAGCCTTGCTGGAAGAAGACATCTTGGTTGGAGAATTTTTTAAAGAAAGAATGTAGAGAAATTTTCAAAATTGAGAAAATGAGGAGAGAATGGAGGAAGGAAGATCAATACTTATAGAAGAAACAAAAACCTGAAGGGATTTTTCCGCATTAAAAAAAATAAAAAAAAACAAAAAAGAAGAAAGAAAAGAAGAATTTTTCGAAAAGAAAATTTGTTGTTCATCCTGGAGTTTTTAGACACTGGATTCCGCCTAACCTACCCGACTCGTCTAATCGCTCGCAAGAAACAAATCAATTCTAACGAGCTAGCAGGCTAACTGTTGGGGTCAAAATCGGTTACGATGGAATCAAATCCTGAAACTTCCAAGAAAGAGCCCTCTTTAGAAAAAAGAAGTCAATATTTCAAAAGAAAGAAGGACGGGAAAGAACAAATTAGCTTCGTATAACAAATGGATATGACGAGTCCCCAAGAAAACAGATCCCGAAACAACCGTGGGTCTCCATCATCCGACTCTCCCGTTCGGCGAGTTGGGCTAAGCATCACGGCCAACTCGCCCATTCGGTGAGTTGGACCGAGAACGTTGGTCAACTCGCTGAACGGGCCTTTCACTGATTGAGTCTTCACGGCTCCTTGGCTTGACCACAACCAGCCTCAGATCCTGAACCATAACCCATAAGCAATAATCCTAACCGAAGACAGGAACGGATAGATTCTAAAATGCTTGGCTTGGTTCCTAGAACTATGATTAAACTCAATCAACACAATCATATAATAAGTCCGACCTATCTACCAATCCCAGTCAATCAACCAACCACCCCACGTGACTTAGAATAGGTAGACAGTCCAGATAAAACAAACAGAAACACGATCAGAACCATATCACCCAAAGACCAATCCGTCCATCCGAACAGGTCTAGGTACGATCAGTCATTCCTGAAGTCCGGCTCAATATCCCAATAGATCCCTTAACTGATCCGGCACTAGGCCTGGATCCATATAACCGATTTAAGGCCCATTGCCCAATCCGGATGGCATTACAACCGATCGGACCCTGTGACCCATTACTCCGGTTAAACAGCCGTGTACATGTCCTAGCCCATGAGCCGTTGGACTGAACCATATGGACCGGACAGAACCTTCATCCATTGGTACCGTTTGGAACTCACACCCTTTGGTAACTTGCACCCTTTGGTGCTCGCACTCTTTGGTCGATGAACCCCATTGGTGTATGGTATCTTTTGGTACTTGTGACCCTTGGTAACTTGTACCCTCTGGTTTAGTTGCACCCTTTGGACTCTCATTACCTTTGGCACTCATGACCCTTGGAAACTCGTACCCTTTGACAACTCGTACCCTTTGGGACTTTCCAAACGTTCAGACCCACCGCCCATACTTTGGCACGATCCGGACTGACCCGCATAACTGGACTATTGGTCTAGGTTGCGGTTGGATGTGGATTGATTAAGACCAGTGTGGAACCCATGATCCCACCATCACACCCCTTCGTGTTTAAACAGAAACAGAAGATGAAGAATGGCTGGAAAATAGACTAAGAGGAATCAGATGCAACAATGGAACCAATCGGAACATTGGTTTGGCCACAAGGGCTAACCGCATGAATCCTAGAACCCACAGCCCATCTCCTACCTTGGAAAACACATTAGGGTCTTCCACGTTCTTCCCCTTATCAGACTTTCCCATCCATGATCAGATATTACTTTCCCAAACGAACACACTCGCTGGAAAGATCACCACCACAATCGGCCTTATTCTTGGCCGAGAACTCTCTCTCTTCTTCTCTCTCTCTCACGTTTTCTCTGAGTATTTTACTCTTAAATTTGAATGGTAAAAACGTGGGGGAGAGGACTCCTATTAATAGAGGCGAGGGGGTAAGTCTTAGCCCCACGAACATGCACGATTTGGAGTGAAAGGACATGACTTGGCCGATAGGTTGCACCCCATGGCCGCATGCAACCCCTTCGCCTGTATCTGAGCCCAAACCGATACACAGGACCCACCAGGCTTAGCCCATGGCCTTGCCCAAGGGTCCACCAGGCCCTAACCACCATGGCCGGACCACCTGGTCCACCACCGGCCCAAACCCGGTCCAACTGCCCAGTACCCGAACACTCCGTCCAGCTGAGTGAGCTGATCCCCAACTGGTCCAGCTGACTGAGCTGGTAGCTCAGCTGAATGAGCTGACCTAGGTAGTGTTGAGCTGAACTGAGCTTGGTCGAGCTAGGTTTAGCTGGTCGAGCTGGCCGTACACTTCGTCCAGCTGACCAACACTTGTCTAGCTCTTTTAACTCATTTCTTTCCCTCTCATTTGGTTAAGTCCTTATAACTTAACCATATCCTGACCATGGAACATTTTTATCTAAATGATCCTTAGCTCATTCCCTCGAACCATGGTCAGTCCCACAATCCTTATTCAGGATTGGGGGTGCTATGCTACTCGCATGCTGTCTCTGAACAATATCCATCTCTTGCTTCATCTCATCCATGCGGGTAGTCCAATTGGTGAGGCGTTTATCTATAGGATAATAGACATCATCAAGCCTCATGTAGAAATCATCAATGACATCTCTTGAGCTTTGTAGATGTCATGTACAATATCATCAATCTCTGCTCTGCTGTATGTCTCTTGCTTCTGCTCGTTGTCGATCAATGCAGGTACATGTGCGATCGATCGATGGCTCTTTCTGTTGTCAAAAGAAATTTCCTGATCGTTCAGCCATAATAAGGGCGTTTGCTACATTCTTTCTTAGGTAGAGTTAGAATTCTCACATAAAGACCTCGTGCACGTCCTTCTACATCTTCTGAAAATTCCAAACTCATCGGGTCTGTAGATAACCAGCTTCTGTTTTCTTCTCTTCCAAGTCAATGGTCTATTTTACGTTTGATGTTCATTTTGATGGCCAAGATAGGGCCGATTGTCGATGCTGGATTGCCTACTCTCGCGTCCATTACCCCAGCCTGCTTCCTTCCTCGCTGTAATCTGAATAATATTCTTTTGTAAGCTTTCACTGTATCCTTGGCATGCCACTTTTTGGTCGATCGATGGTATATGGTTAACATCGATCGATGGCTCGGATAATCAGATTTGGTGCCCAAAAAGGTTTCCAGCTCCCATTTTGCCATTGGCAGTATATCTGGCCTACATCTTCCTCATGATGTTTATATAGAATCTGCCATCCATAGCTCTTGCGATGACCATCTGGATCTCTCATGATACCCAAACTCATCTGGTGAGATAACCAGCTTTCTCTGGGTCGCGTTTAGTTTGCTAAATCATGTTCGGTTTCGTGCTTCGTGCTCAGTATCGATTGATGGCGTATTGGTCCGGCCGTCGATCAATGTCAATTTCCCTGGGTCATGGGAAACATGAAAACTCCAAGCCTCCTTCCATAGCAAGCCCTCGGTACTTGATCATCTCTTATTCTCTATAGTTTTCATCATATTTGAGGTGGAATGAGTTGTAATCGTAATCAGCATGGTGGGTGTGGATCGGTTCTGGGTTATTGGTTTCGATCGATATGAAGGGTGGGTGTTCGATCGATTGTTGGTTTGCAGGACTGTCTATCGATGATAGGGTTAGGTGCCGATCGATGCTCAATCTACCGATTCCTCATGCACTTGTAATCGCAGAAGCATTTGGCCACAAGCTCTGCATTACACAATTCGATTAGGGTAGCCTAGTTCTTATTTTTGATAGGTGCATAAGAGATATTTTTATCAATTAGAGTTAGATACAACCTGTTTAACTGCATGTCGCATATGGCTCCCACAGTAGCCATGAATGCTCTCCCAAGTAGTAGCGAAGAGTTCCAATCTATCTTGATGTCCATTCACATGAAAGTCTACTGGGACTAAGGTGTTGTTGATCTGCACTAGAACATCTTTTACCATCCCTCCTGAGTTCACTCTTGAGCAGTCTACAAATGTGAACAAATCATTGGAGTGTTCCACTCTTAGGTTCATCTCCTCTGCCATAGACTTTGGCATAATGCTCACTGAAGATCCAGTGTCACAGAGGGCGTTGGGATATTTGTTTCCTTTGATGAAGCATGGAACCACAAACTTCTCAGGATCACTTTTCTTTTTCAAACAGGTTCTCTACTTCATCTTCTCTCTGAGGTGATTGAACATGATTTCTATATCATCATCTGTTTCCTGAAAAACATCTACAATTTGTGAGTATAATAAGCTTCATCAAAAGATATATCTAAAGGAATTTTAAAAACTCCTTTAGCAAAGCCATTCATCTCCTTTTCATTGGCTTCTCTACGTCGATGCTTTGGATCATTTGCCTCTTCTATGAGTGTCCCTCATCTTCTCTATCAAGATCCATAGATTCAGAGGTGTATGTATTCTGGTCTGAAATTGTTGCTGTTGGACGCACAATCAGAATTGCGTTGAGGTTGGGTAATCGGACTGGGTTCTACCCTGTCGATCGATGCCAGACATGTATTGTCGATCGATGCTTCTGTCTTTATGTCGATTGAGGTCATGCGTACGGTATCGATCGATGTTAGTCAATTCAAACGAGGCTAACAATTCTGTAGATTTCACCGTCGATCGATGTGAACGGGAATTGCCGAGTGACATGGGATATTCCACACGAAAGTTGCTGTCTTGGGGTTTCTCTTCCTTCCAGAAATCATCATCAATCAATCCATTGACGTGGTGCTTTTGCCCAACCTCCATCTTCTCCTTAATTAGGCTCTCATGTCTCCTAATGGTCTCACTTGTTGCATCACTTGATTTCCAACTTCTTCACATGGGTGCTGAGGTTTCGAACATGGTATTGAGGTTGAAGGTACAGATCATCTATCTTTCCGTTGAAATCACACTCATCTTTTGTTGTCCCTCTAAGACTCTATCAACCATGGCTTTAATCTTCCTTCCCATAGTTTATGGAGGTGGATTTTGGTAGTAGGAAGATCCATATGCCCTACCGTTGTTGAAGGGCCTCCACTATGAACTCTGATTAAAGTTACTCCTTTGACCAGTACCATAGGAGTTCCTTCTGAAACCTGGATTCGCTTGTCTCTGGAAACCATTCCCATTAATGTAGTTCACATCCCCTTCTTCAATCTCATTCTTCTTTAGACTCTATTGCTTCTACCTCTGCAAAAGTGACCTTCTTTCTGAGAAATTTCTGAATACTATCCAGCTTTGCTTTTACCTCTTCAATCTGCTCCTTGCTCCCATGCTGGAGCTGATTTCTTCCTCTCAAAATCTTTGTTCTTGGTATTGCTGCTAGATGCTAAATTCTAAATCAATCTTGTAGCTTCTTCAGGGCTCCTTGTGCTGAAATTTCCTTCACTAGCTGTGTCCAAAGCCATCTGATATTGTAATCAGAAAGTGCTAAGAAGTTGCACTTCGTTGAACCCGTGATGTGGACATTCTCTCTGGTATGACTTGATTCTGATCCATGAGTTTCTGAAAGACTCTAAAAGTTCTTGTGAAAAAGTAGCAATCTTGCTCCTCAGATCTTTTGCTCTTGCGTCATCAAAGAAGTTACACAAGAAAGCGTTCTTAATGTCAGTCCAGGATGTCAGAGATCCTGGTGGTAGCTGCTTAAGCCAATATGAAGCTTCTCCACCAAGTGAGTACTTGAAGAGCTTACAAAAAAGATAGTCCTCAGGGACTCCATTGGCTTTAATAGCGGTCACTAGATCCTCAAATCGCTCTAGATGATCCATAGGGTGCTCGTGTCGCAACCCATGGTAAGCGTCTGTGCTACAAGTCTGAAGTAAGCGGGCTTGATCTCAAAATCGATCCTCTGAAAAGCTGGAGGGCGAATGGCAGATCTGTTGGCGTAAAACTAGTCTGAAACAGTTGTAGTCAGCTAGGGTTCTCTGAGAAGCTTAGGCATTAGCTTCAGGTTGAGCTATTGCAGCGTCTGCTTCAGCTTCAGCTTTTGTATCAGGGATTATAGTCCCCTTATTGTCTATCCTTTGACCTGCTGCATTATGGCAGATGACCGTTGAGGTCATGCAAGTCTCCATTCTCATTCTGAACCACTATATAGGCGCAACTATCTGAACTCCGTCTTGCTGTCGTCGCATCGATGCAGATCAGGTGATGTCGATCGATGCGATATGATCAATGTCGGTTGATGCTGGAGTTCTGACGTCGGTCAATGATGGTCCGTAAATAAGTGTCTATCGATGCTGAGTAGATGCTGTCGATCGATGAATGTCGTCTTTGTTTGCGGATCGTGCGTTCGAGTTGATGTGGGTATGAGAACAATAAGTCTTGTCTTTTGTTGCTTCTGGTACTCTTTTGCATGCACCTGGAAAAACAGAGAAAAAGAAAAATCAGTAACTTGAAAGTAACAAACCTAGACTAAATCCTAAAAAATAAATCTAATGGCGATCAATGTTCCCGCACGGCAACGACGCCAAATTTGACACTTGGGGTTTTTATGTTCTAACAGGGTGTAAATATCCTAAACAAATAACTGTCAAATTAACCATTGATCCTAACAAAAAAATAATACTCTTGCCAAGAGAGATCAAGTGTATTATTTAGGGATCGAATCCACATAGAACAATGGCACACAATAGATTTCTTATTTCTAAAGACTAAAGCTAGGTAATTATATATATAGGTAACAAGTAATCAAGTCAAAAATATATTCCTTATTAGAAGGTATAGACGCAATATGGAAATATGCTAATATAAATATGGAAATATGCCGACAGATTGACTAGATGCAAATGTAAATATGTTAGATCTAGAGTTTTAGGCAAGTGCATTATAGAAGATAGAAGTTAAGGGTAATCATGGAACTCGATATCTAATTTAAAAGACACTAGCTCTCACTGTGAGTTTAATCTATTGACTAAGTTCACTTGTCTCAGCTCTCGCTTGTTGACACAGAATGACCATCGAGCGATGGCAATTATCTTGCGTCGAACGATGGTTTCTTGAGTCAAGCTTTTTGACCTAATTCGATAAGTTCACTAGATTAACTAAATTAACTCTCGTTTTTTTCTAGAAACCTAGATCAACAGAATAAATTCCGGTAGTAGACCATGCTCTCCCTTGCGCCTAACTATCCTATTATCAGGGTTCTAGTTAGTTACTCCAGAATACAATCAATAAATTCAAATTCTATTAAATAGATCTAATAATAACCCTAACAATTCTATTGTTTGGCTAATCCATCAGTACCATTAATAAACCCTAAATCTAGTTTGATAACTACTCAGAAATAATTAAAGTAAGAATAATAATCTGAATATAGTGATAGATAAGATATTGGGGTTCTAATACAAATCTCCCTAAGGAGTTATGAATATTCTCCCCTAAATAAATCCTACAACTATGGTGGGGTGGTGTACACACACACTTTGCAAAAACCTTGGCACCTGGCAGCCCCTCACCAGCACCAACCCAATCTGGTGCAATACATAAAGTATAAAATATAAAACCCTAAAGTCTAGGTCAAAACTCATCCAAGGGTAATCTTGTAATCTTGTATCTTGTCTTTAAATTGGGCTTGAAAATTGGTTGTTTGCGAATTGGACATCGATTGATGGCAAATGTGCATCATCGATCAATCTTGGTCATGTAACATCGGTCGACGACAATGTTGTGTCGTCGATCGATGGTAGTCCTGTACTTTGACTTTCACAATGATTAGCTACAGATTATTCTCCTCTAAATTTTCAAAAGCTCCAAGTATCTCCATATCTCCCAAAACGTACTTGGACCTATAAAGACCTTGAAACATAGTCAAGACACACATAACATACCCTATATTATTGTCTAAAACTGGTAATAAATAGGCTATATCACTGATCTAGCAGCAAAAACAAGAGAAAGGCTTACACCAGAACCAGTATGGGTCGACTTCCAAGCATGCTCTCTCCAGGATGATCAAAACTTTATGAAGCCAAAAGGACAACATCCAACTTAATGGATCATCTCAACTTGACAATGGCAAATGACTAGCAACACCGACTCGATATAGGAATTTCAAAATATTTTACGTGTCAAAGCTATGAGCACTATTTAATGAGTGTACCAGCAAGAAGATCATGATTATCTTGGAAAATGGAGAAATTATCTTTAAAAGATGAGAAACCACAGAGTGATTCAGCTGAAGGTGAATAAGTGGGATATCCAGTTCGAGGAGACATCCTAATCATTAGGAAAACACCTCAGAGTCAGGATGATGAGCCAGTGTACTGCCCAGTTCAAGGAGGGATCTTGGTTACAAGGAGAACACTATAAACTCAGCTTAGATCCACCAATCATGAGAAAAGGGAGAACTTGTTCCATACACGTTGCTTGCTTCATAACAAGGTGGGCAGCCTCATCATTGATGGAGGTAGCTGTACAAATATGGCAAGTGATACCTTGATGACGAAACTGAATCTTCAGGTTCAAGATCATCCCAAACCATACACACTCCATTTCTCTACGAGGAAGGTGATATGCATGTGCTTAAGAAATTCAAGGGTAACAATCAGCACTGGAAAGTACCAGGACGAGATCATATGTGATGTCCTACCAATGGATGCTAACCACATCCTGTTGGGACGCCCATGGCCAGTTTGACAAGAAAGCAATGCATAAGGGCTACACCAATAGGCACACCTGTGGCCACAATGAGAAGCAGATGACTCTAGTGCCTTTAACTCCAAAAGAAGTGCACCAAGATCAGCTGCAGCTCAAGAGGCGAAAGGAAGAGGAACTAGCCACGACTCAGATAAGGAACTCTCTTGCCCCTTATGTCTACTTCAAGTTATATTAAGAAAGCTATGTTTTGATCAACAATCAATGATCTTAGTGATCTAGAAAGAGCTATTGCCTTCTACTTCTAACCATGATCCGGTTATTCTGAGAGCCATTGAGTTTCTTTTGAATGAGTTTAGGGCTGTTTTACCTGAATAAAATACCATAGGCTTACAACTTATCATACGGATTGAGCACCAAATTGATTTTGTACCAGGAGCCGTGCTGCCTAATCAACCAGCTTACAAGACCAATGCTGTAGAAACAAAAGAGCTCCAAAAGCGGGTAAATGAGCTCCCTAGAGAAAGGACATATTCAAGAGAGCATGAGTCCCTGTGTTGGCCATGTCTTACTGGTTCCTAAGAAAGATGGTAGTTGGAGAATATGGGTAGATTGTAGGGCAATCAATAACATCATAGTTAAGTATAGACATCCAATCCCACGCCTAGATGATATGCTAGATGAATTACATGGAATATGTTTGTTCTCTAAAATAGATTTGAAGAATGAGTACCATCAGATTAGGCTGAGAGAGGGAGATGAATGGAAAACAACCTTCAAAACTAAGTTGGGATTGTATGAGTGGCTGGTGATGCCTTTTTGCTTAACCAGTTTCTCCTAGTACGTTTATGAGGCTGATGAATCATGTTCTTAGGGCAAACATAGGAAGGTTTGTGGCTGTGTACGTTGATGATATATTGATCTATATTGAGACCATGAAAGAACATGTAGAGAACTTAAGAAAGGTGCTACAAGTGCTTAGGAAGGAAATCTTGTATGATAACTATAAGAAGTGTTCCTTTGGAAGAGAAAATCTTGTCTTCTTGGGTTTTGTTGTTTCAGCACAAGGTCTACAGGTTGACGAAGAGAAGGTTAGGGCCATACAAGAGTGGCCAACACCTAAAACCATTAAAGAAGTCAGAAGCTTTCATGGGCTTGTTGGGTTCTATAGATGATTTGTTAGGGACTTCATATAAGTAGCTGCTCCTCTAACTGAGGTAAATCAAGAAAGTGTAGGATTCACCTAGGGACCGGAGCAAGAGAAAGCATTTCAAATGCTTAAATGTAAGTTGACTAATGCCCCATTGTTGATGCTTCATGACTTTCTTAAAACTTTGAGATAGAATGTGATGCATCTAGAGTTGGAGTTGGAGCTGTCTTGATGCTCGATAAGAGGCCCATTGCCTATTTCAGTGAGAACTAGGAGTAGGAACCTTGAACTATCACACATATGACAAGGAGCTCTAAGCCCTAGTAAGAGCACTCCAAACTTTGACAGCATTACCTTTGTCCCAAAGATTTTGTGATCCACACTAATCATCAATCTCTTAAGCATCTGGAAGGTCAAAAGAAGCTGAAAAAAACGACATGCTAGGTGGGTCGAGTTCATTGAGACCTTTCCCTATGTCATCCATTACAAACAAGGTAAGGAGAAATGTGGTTGCTGATGTGCTCTCCAGAAGGTTGCTATGTTATCTTTTCTGGAAACTAAACTCTTAGGGTTTTGAAACACTTGAAATCTTAGTATTAAACTGACCATGATTTCCCAGCAGAAGTACCAATGAGACTGAGAAACATGCCAGTGGTAATATTTATCAAGTTAAAGGTTTCCTATTCTTTGATAACCAACATGTGTGTTCCTTGTCTTCTTTGAGAGAATGTATGTTCAGAAAGCTCATGGAAGAGGTCTGATGAGATACTTTGGCGTGGTCAAGACCCTGAGCACCTTACAAGAGTACTTTCACTGTAACATGAAGAAGGATGTGGAGAAGGTGTGCTCAAGGTGTGTAGTTTTCAAAAAGGCTAAGTCCAAAGTCCAGCCTACAAGTTTGTATTCCTCTCCCTATTCCTCTTAAGCAGTGGGTAGAAATCTCTATAGACTTTGTTGTCGGTTTGCCTAGGACTAGGAAAGGTAGAGATACCATATTTTTGGTTGTAGAAAAATTCTCAAAAATGGCATACTTCATTCCATGTCATAAGACTGATGATGCATCAATGATAGTTGATCTATTCTTTAGAGAGGTTGCTAAGTTGTAGGGTGTTAGGGTATTTTAGGTGGGATCTTTTGTAGGTACAACAGTACATTAAGTAAACAATAGAAAGCAAGAATCCAGACTGAAAGAGAAGTTATATTGATGTATTGAGAAGGAACTACAACATTTGGTGTATGAGCTTTAGTTTATAGCCTCTTGGCTCTACTTCTCTTAGTCTCTAAAATTCGATCCCTTATGTTAAGGTATGGGATCCCCTTTTATATTTTGGTTGTAGGCGCTTGCTAGGTAATGGTCTTCCATATTCAGAAATATGGAAGAATCCCTTTTAACACAAATCTTCCATTTTGCTCGGAGGCAGGAAAGAAGCCAGAACCAGAGCAGAAATTTATCTAGGCAGGAGTTAGAAGGCCGGCGTCCTGCTCGGAGCTGGAGTAATCTCTTCCCAGATTATTTTTCTCCAACAGTTTGCCCCTTATCTTTCGATTTCGTGTACCGAATTCAGGAGAATAACTTGTGCCCTTAGGTCTAACCGGAGTCATTCCTTCTCAACATGTATTTTTGAGCAGGACGCCACTTCTTTAGTATCCTTTTCTGGGTTTTTTAGGCCTGATGTCTAAATCCGGAGTATAAGTATTTCTGGCATTAGACCTGGGTCTAAGGAAATTTCTTAGGGTCGAAATCTGGCCATATTGATTGATCTGGCAGGGATTAGGGTACTTGTTTTGCATTTGAGTAGATGCTAAGGTTTAAAGTCTGGAGCTTTGCATAACTCTTTTTGGATTGGGAGTTATTCGATCCGTTTTGAACGTTACATACATTTCAGTGGGTCTTTTATTTTGTTGCAGATTTCTGACCTGGAACAGAACCTTGGGGGAATGGTTCGCCATAGCAAGCCTTTCTTTGTTCTGGTTTACACGTTGATTTAGACGATGCCAGCTGTTGGGTCCTTTTTTGTTTATGGGCTCTACCATTGAGACAGATTAATTTCTGCTAGAAACTGCTTTTATTCTGTAGACCATTTCACCGAGAAAAGTAAAGGCTCTTTTCCGAGTATTTAAATATCAACCCTCATAGCTCTTTGGATTTTTTAGTTACTTCTATTTATTTTCTCGCCGCTTAGGGATTCTCCACATCTTGTCTCTCATGGACTACTCCTCAAATCTCTCCTCTTTAACTCATGTAATTTCTCTGGAAATGTTTTCTCCTACATTCTAGGGTTTGGTGGCATTCCTAGATCTCTTCAGTTTTTTAAATTCCAGTGCTTGGTTTTTAGGAGGGAAGGTAGATCTAGCTTTCTGTTGGGTTCCTCCTCTGCAGGAAGTATGGGTTAGGTCAAAGAGGAGGACCAAGGTGGATCCATCGAGGTTATTAATTCCTCAGATTTTTCCATCTATATGACGGTAGTTGTTGGCTGAGTCGATAGACCCTAAAAGAGGATCAAACCCCTCTCTTGGATCGACGAGGAAGAAATCAGTGAGTGTAGGAAGAGATACTCTCTCCATGCAGATACTGTCATCCGAGCTCTTTGGTCGGTTCGATCGAGTTTTGGATATTGGGATTGACGAAGTTACAGTTTACGAAGCTTTCTTTGAATCTGGTTTCCAAGATCGGGTCCCTTCTCTGATTGCCAAGATATCGGAATTATTTGATATCTCACCAGGCCATCTGAATACACTACTTGGAGGACGCTGATAGAAATTCAAAATTTTGAGTGAGGGTCTTACGCTGGAATCAACGAGGTTCTTTTTCCAATTTCTTATCTCCTTTGAATGCTGCAGAAGGGCAGATTTTACCTTCACTCTCAGAAATGAATAGCTTTGTCCAAGAGATTTAAAAGAATGAGAGGAAACACCATCCGGTGTATGACAAACATTGGTATGAAAATTTTGTGTTTATGAAACTTCCCGGGTAGGTGTAGGAGCCGTGACAGCGTTTATCTTAGCTTCCTGAATGATTGTGATTTCTAATTGATTTCCTTCTTTTGCAGAGGTATCACTTTGCTCTACACCATCAGGGAGGAATACGGTTGAGAAGGTCTTGAAGCCTTCCCATTGGAATGGTGCCTGATTCTTTTCTTAGTGAGTAAAAACGTTTTGGAACGTTGCAGCATTTGGGGTAAGTTTTCTTGAGCTCATTCGCACACGTTTTGATTACAATATTCATCACGGATCTTTCCTAACCTGGTCTTCATTCCAGGTAATATGTCAGGATCTACGGTGGAAGAAGCTTGTGCGAATATTAGAAGGCTTAGGATGCGATTACTGTGAAAGCTTCAAAGTGGGCCGCCTCTGGTGATGATGAGGTTCAACTTTGAGGAGTAATGCTGCCCCCAAACTACAACTAACTCAACTCCTTCAACTTCAGCAAAGAAAAGCAGAAGCCCTTGGGTACGAGTGCCAAGACTTCTCCCCAGTCTCTAGATGACCAAGCTTAAGGTGATAACCAATATCAACACCAAGGTATTCCCATTGGCTCCAGCCGATCTCCCTGAAGGCAAGATCAGGTAACTTTCTTCGGGTAAACCATTGTTTATGTATATTGCTATTTGTTGGTTTTTGCTTGTTTACTGATCTTGGGGCTCGTCTTCTTATCCAGATGATGTTCCAGCTGCACCATAACGCGGAACGTATGACCGAGCAGGTTGTAGATTCAGATAAGGGGGAATCCTTGTCTCGCCAGCTGGTGGGGATAAGGACAAGAATATTTCTAAGGAGAAGGAGATCAAGGTCTTCAAATTCAAGATGAAAGAATCAAGAGGAGGTAGAATATTGGCGGTGTCAAAGAGTAACGTGCTTCCACAGGAGGTGGAGGCGGTGCGTGAGGAGTGGATCCACCTTAAGAACGCCGAACAGAGTTTTTTCCCTAGCAGTGAACGGCTCTAGAGTGGTGGCGTGCTGGGAGTTAATGAGGGGAATGGCTTAATCAGCAGACTACAACTAGAATTTTGGCGGCCGACGCTGGAGGAATACAAGATCGTGAAGACATCAGAGGTCCAGAACAAAGACCCTCCTGATTCCCTCATTTGAAGACGAGCCGGCGATCCTGGTAGAAAAAAGCTACTGAGGAGACTTCGGCGGCTAAGTATGATGATGATCCTACCCAAATCTCCTTCGGCATGAAATGCTACTCTTGTCCTCCTCTCTCTCTCTCTCTCTCTCTCTCTCTCTCTCTCTCTCTCTCTCTCTCTCTCTCTCTCTCTCTCTCTCTCTCTCTCTCTCTCTCTTCTCTCCATGTCTCTCTATTGAGCATCGTACCCCTAGTTTGGTTTTTATTTTGAACTTGGGTGGCCTCTAGGAGGCTTCAGAACTTTTATAAGGCCTCTGTGCCTTTTTCATTACTTTCGAACAATGGTACTTCGTGGGCTTTTAGCATAATGCTCTTTGAACTTCTTATTCATCTTCCTTATTTTATGCCTTTGATGATCTTTGATCTTTTTCGGAATAGTTAGTTTGAAACAGTGGGCTCATCCTTCACAGGTGGGAATTCGGTAGTTTAGGTCGATCCCATATATATAGAAGTCCTTTAGTACTGGCTTTGTAGACATATTTCTGAGGCCGTGACGAAACATACAGACTCATAGGAATTCTCACTTCTAATTTTGAAGCTCTTATTTTAGCAAGGTTAGGGTCCTCCATTTCGGGATCCCCCAGATCCCTTGACGACTTGATCAATTGCTTCATTGAAGCTTTAGCGTATCTGGTTTTTAGAGACTTGAGACTCGAGAGGATGATAGCTTTATGCTTCTGGAAGATCAGATTACTTAGGATGAGCCTAAGGTCTACAATGTTAGAATCCTTGGAGGATTCTCATTCTTGAAAGCCCGAGGCTTTCGCGAATTGATGTTATCATCTCAGAGGAATGGTTGGCTCCTTCTGAATACCTTGAGGTTTTTGGGGTCTGGCTCCTCAAAAAGGGGACTTCGAGTGACCCTGGGGTTGGTTACCGATGCTCCAAGGTTTTGAACCTGTGGTTTGCCTTGAGAGGCCCATGACCTGTTTCTCTGAGGCGTTTGATGAGAAATCCTAAATTATTGTTGGGGTCAAAATCAGTTACGACCGGAATCAACGTCGGAAACCTAACGTGAGAATGCGTTTGTTGGGGGCAAAAACGGTATTCTCGAAATCAGCCTTTTAAATCGTGTTTCTAAAACGAATGCAGTCTCGAAATCGACTTAACGAAAGTCTCCAGGCCAAAAAATCGAAAGAAAGCGAACACGGATCGAAAACTTGCCTAATATTGTCGAGTTGGACAGTCCAACTCGCCATACGGGCGAGTTGGTCAGCATGGATCGACCAATTCGCCGTATGACGATTTGGTCAGCACAGATCGACCAACTCGCCATGCGGGCGAGTTGGATGGAACGGACATACCAACTCACCCGTACGGCGAGTTGGACTGTCCAACTCGCCATACGAGCGAGTTGGATAGCATGACATGACCAACTTGCCCGTATGACAAGTTGGACAAGGCCAACTCACCGTACGGGCGAGTTGGTAGGCACGACACGACCAGCTCGCCGAACAGGCGAGTCAGATGGCACGGGGCAATCCGATTTGCTCCGGTTTGGCCAGTTGGATCAAATCAATCCAGTTTCACCTTATCCTCGTTTAAACTCCCTCTTTTGATATTTGATCGAACTTATCTTTGTTCTGTCTCCGATCGGGATTGACATTGGAACTTTACCGAATGAAATCATTTTCTCGAGAAAGGATTGGGTCAATCGTATGAGACGATAATGGTTACTAAAACCTAGAGTCACACAGTCCCAATACAAAAGATCCTAACTTCGATGACGTCTCTAGCAATGTTATTTCGTATAAATCGTAGGAAACCCTAAGTCAGAAAACGGGCCGACGAGGTTCTAAGCTCGGCTAAAGGCCCACTCGCGATTTATCCAAAATCAAGCCCAAACTTTGTGACGGTTATCTTTTATTTTGCAGAAAAGCATAATTGGTTAAGTTTGAAGGGATATAATGTCAAGATCGAAGGATAAATGTTAAGTTTTCGAAGATAATCATGAAGATCGAGGAAAAAAAAGGAATATTTCCGCGAAGCGATAAATTCGACCAAGGCAGAAGGGAAAGACAAACCGCCTCTAGAGAGTATATAAGGACTTCAAGGGTGATGATGCAGAGGACACACCCGAAAAATCTCCACTCAGAGCAAACATAGCTTAGCACTTAGAGCATTTAGGCAACTTTCCGTTTTTGTTATTCGAGCTGCAACTCAACTAGGGTTTTGCAGTATTAGTTATTAGAACTAGGGATCTCGCCGAAATCACTCATGGCCTAGGCTCATATCCTGTTGTAAACGCTCATACGCAAATTTGGAATAAGACATCTATTTGCCTCTCTTTTCGATTCTTGCTTTGTTTTCCATATTTACTTTGTATTCTGATTGATTAGCGTGTGGTTTAGCAGATATCCGAGACCTCTGGCGAAACTAGAGGGTTTTACCCTGGGTTCCTAATTCAACGGAAATCGACAGTGCAAATTTTGGTTCCCACAGTTTGCGCTAGAAGGAGGGAGGGGGGGGGGGTATGGATCATCTAACTCGCATTCATTAACGCTCAATCGAAACATGTCAGATCTCAAAACTGACAGCCTCTTAACGATAACGTCTTCGATGAGAACGTGAAAACACTCCAGCAACAAACTTCACTGCGGTCAACGCCGACACACACACCGCAACGTTCGAGGAGGTTAAGAAGATGTTCGTGAATTTTGAGAAGAAGTCGGCAGAACACGATAAGGTCATGAATTCTCTCGCTAAACAGGTTGAAACCCTCACAACAAGGGAAAAGGGCCATCTTTCCACGGGGAACAACCCGAATCCACAGAAGAATCCTCGAACTTCGCAACGCCTTTGGACCGGTCCAATAACGCGCAAGGCCAAACCGTCTGGACAAAACCATTGACAAAGTAACCCCATCGCCTACACAGAAAAACCCATGAGACCTTCCTCCTATCGGAGGAAGATAAAGAAGAGGAGATGTCGAACGTGTCGACATGGAATCTACCAGTCAGTCCAAAACCTACGGACGAAGACGCAAACATACATCCACGCCGCACAAGAAGTGGAGCAGCTCTGAGACAAATCCCAGTTCGAGAACCCTATGAACGAAGAATAAGAAGCTATCTTCCGGAAAGAACATGAAGATCTGCCGCGGAGAAAACTCAGAGTACTCGCAGCAAAACGCAGACAAAGTCGGAAATCTGCTAGCAAGAGTTCTGAAATACGCGATCTCCTCGATGATCTCATGAAAACGGTGGCTGAAGTCAGGGGTGGTAAAGTCTCAAATCCACCACGCTACTAGCACTGCCACCGGAGATCGATCTACTTGCTCGAATAAGCTCTAAACCCCCCTTTACTACTCTTATCACCGAAACTAGGTTTTCGGATCCTGGGAAGGTCAAAGTGATGCCATACGATTGAACTACTGATCCTAAGGCACACTACAGGCTTTTCAGGTCGCGATGGGTATAGCCAGATTCAGAGAAAATGAGAGAGACGCTGGTGAGTGCCGCCTCTTCGTAGAGAACCTTCGCGGAGCAGCGCTAGAATGGTTCTCTCGCCTCAGGCAAAACTCCATTGAAAGCTTCTGCCAGCTCGCCTCAGTAGTTCTCATACAATACTCGATGTTCATGGTTTAAGAAACCTCTGACGTGGACCTTTGGAGCTTGTCCCAGGGAGAGACGAAACTCTCCGCGACTTCATGAAACGGTTCCAAACCGTCATGGGTAGAGTCAGTGGGATGCAGCGAACAAAGTCGCGATAGACGCACTTCGAAAAAGCTCTAGTTAAGTCAAAGTTCAGGAAGTGGATAACTTTGGAAAAGCCACGCACGATCCAAGATGCGCTTCACAAAGCAACATATTACATTATCATCGGAAGAAGAGACGAGGGTCTTGTCCCAAAAATGGATGCCAACAAAGAATGCGTCAAAGGATCCGGGGTGGATCAGAAATTAAAAAAGAAAAACCCTCCCAACGACAGAACGCCCAACACGGAGACGAAGAAACGAAAGGGAGCCCATAGCTACACTATTAACTCCGGATCAGAGCAAGGACGGACGGCGGGTAATACGTGGATCCCAAAATCCGAGTTACGATGAAAACACCTTCTGCGATTTTCACCAAACACGCGGACACTCGACCATTAACTGCAAAGTTCTTAGTGCAAGATTGGCCGCAAACTGCTCTACGGAGAACTCTCAGGAGTCTCCAGCGTGAAGGATCTCATCCGCGACTCAAATCGCCCCCAAAAAATGACATAACTCCTCAAACGGAGAAACCTTCCCAAGGGGACCAATCAGGAGAAAAGCGCGGAAGAAGGCAGGATGATAAGGGCAACGACAGCAACCGTCACAGGGTAAACATGATCATCGGACTGGATCACAATTCTGCAGAGACACCGTCTCGGCCATCAAAAGCTTATCAGCGCAAAGCCGAGACAAGCGCGAATTCGAAAATCTGTCCACGATCAGAGACACTCCGAAAGAAGTAATCACTTTCGACGAAGAAGAAGCTGGAGGAATCGATCAGCCACACTGCGACCCACTCGTAATCGATCTCGTGATAAGAGATCTCGAGGTCGCCAGGGTTCTCATAGACACCGGAAGCACAGTCAACGTCATCTTTCGCGACACTCTTAAACGGATGAACATCGAGTTAGGCGAAGTTTACCATCACCTAAGCCGCTAACCGGTTCTCTGGCATAACATCAATGACCCTCAGATCTATCAAATTACCTGTGGCAGCAAAAAGAAGTCACCAAAGATCATCGATTTCGCGATCGTCGACCACCCAGCCATCTACAACGTCATCATGGGAACGCTTGGCTAAACGCCATGAAGGCAGTCCCATCAATTTACCACTTAGGCATTAAGGTTCCCAACTCACAACGGGATTGCCGTAATTTGGGGCTGCCAGAAGCAGTCGAGAGCTGCTTCCTGCCCGAACACAAGCTAAGACAAATCACGAACACCGCAATGACAAATTCCAAGCACCCGAGGATAGCCCAGGCATCAGCCGAAAGTACTTCGGGCAAGGACGACCCTGAACCGTCGATTCTAGCAACGGCCAGCGAACAACCAGTTCCAGTGCCCGACACGCCCATCCTATCAAAAGAAGACAAGTCCAACAGAAGACGTCGACTCAGCAACTGACGCAGTGACACAGACACAACGGCCGAGTAAACAGACTCGCCCAAACAAACAGACTACGAGATGGCTTGATCCTCGAAAGAGGTACGTAGGCAGCTCTCAAAAGACTAGTTCAGCTATCCCCCTCTCTAAAAAAGGGGGGGGGGGGGGGGGGAGTGGGTACATATACGAACACTCGTATATTCCCACATCAGAATATAATTTTTTTTGAATTGTACCCGGGATTTTCAAAAACTTTCTCGACAATAAAGACTTCTTATAAATTCGTAAACTGTCTATCATCCCGCAAAGAAACACTATGTCGTACATCCTTACACGAGCAAAACGATTATCACACAATCCCAGAAAAGGAAACTCGCGAAAAATTGTTATACCTCAAAACGGATCAACTCTACACCATCCTATCTCAGTCGAATCATCGATTCCCGATCAAAGCACGAGATCCTGGTTCCATATGCTCAAAACGTTACTTACGCAAAGTGAGTTTTCAAAAAATAGGCGAGACGTCGTCTTAATTTTTGAGAATACACCCCCAATCCATTCGCAACTACAAAACACTCAGAAATTGGCCCCGCCTGGCACCCTAGCCGTCTTAAACCAAACACACCAGGTCCATCCTAAGGACATATCCTCTCACATCCGACTAGGATAAACAGCGCGCTATAAAAGAAATCCGAAATTTTGGTCAGCACTTTGGGAGACTTAAAAATTGTCCCTGAAGAGATGCTCGACTCCGACCAGACAAGTCATATAAGCCGAGAACCTATCGCGGACTTTAAATCGGAACGGAGTCAGTTAAAATTGAAGCAGGCAAAACGAAATCCGATTAGTCATCGAAAAGCCTTAAACGAAAAGTAAACCTAGGTCTTGCCCTAAACCCAACACACTGTCTCTAACGTCTCAAGACATGATATCAAAAAGATACGAGATCCTAAAAGCATGTCTCTTCGTCCGTATCTAAACGTTCCCAAAACTTCGAAAACTCCTCGAACATCTCGCACGAACAACGAACAGGGCGATCCGCAAAAAAGGAGGAAGTCGAGATGACAACTCGAGTTTTCTTTCTACACTAAACAAATCCCAAATATCTAAAAACACCCATTCATCATAAACAAGCACTGTTCGAATAAAAGTTAGTAAAAGACATGGATTCAAGGCCACACTCGGCCAGTCCCGCTACATACGGCCACATTTGGCCGACAAACAAACAAGACAGAAACGTGCAATAATATAGAAGAGGGCATTCCGAATCAGTCGCAACCTCGCGATTACTCATCAAGAACGAAACACCCGGTCATCGATCTGCCAAGCGAATAGTCGTTGACATCCAGAGGAGCCGTCGGCTGATTTACCTCGCCTGTCTCATCGGCATTCCCCACCTCGGCCTCCACTGTGTCGGGAGAAACAGGAATCGGGTCCCATTGTCCCAAATCCTCTCTTCGGTCTGAGGAATCGCAAAGTTCCATATCCCTCTCGTTCATACGCCCGGTCTGCCTCGCATATTCGGCACCAAACGAATAACCAGGAGCCTGCGTGAGGTATAGTCCGCCCACAGCACCGCGACATTCGCGATAGTCTCCGAAGTCCTTATAACCTTTCGTAAGTTCCTCGAATTGATACGAGAACTTTTCACGACGAGTCCTAATGACTTTGGTCATTTCCTCTTCCCTCGCATATAAGCACGACGAACCTCAGTCGCGACCGAATCCCTCTCGCGGCAACGAAATTTTCCAACTCATCTCTCAGACGATCTATCCCATTGTTGGGCTGCCTCATCCATAAACTGATCCATACGTGCTTCCTGCCAGCTTGCATTAAGTGATCGGTTCATCATAAGGAGGCCCTGGGAAGTTTCTCGAAGTCAGAAAAGCTCATCCTCAAAAGAAAATGACAAGAACTTACCCCGTTGACCATCCTGGACGTCTGGGTAAACCTCCGGGGCCTCGCTGGATCCACCTGCGCCCGGAGGATAGTCAAAACCAAGCGGCTCGTCAAAATCTCGCCTCGACCGCAGCTGTTCCCACCTACTTCACTATTTAGGCAGTCTCTTAAGTATATTGTCAGAGGAGCACCGCTCATTAGCCGCTTCATCCTCCAAACAATGAAGTGTTTGTCCTTCCAATTCTTCGGTCTTTCTTCTCTTGTGCGAACCGCACATGAAACAAATCCATCAATGAACGCCTCCGATCCTTCCTCAACCGGCATATCTGGCTGGTACCGAGAACGGTGGAGAGAAACAGCATGACGGACCCTCTTTGGGTTACACGTTGCCCAAAAAGACGGGCGACCATGGAGCAAGTGTCGGATGGTATTCAGACCTTCTAGACTCGGAGGGAAAAGATTGGTCTCTGAGAATAAAATGTAAATGAAACGTATTAGAGATCGAACTCCACTGAAACAAGAAAAAAGGGGGGGGGGGGGGGGGGGGTAAAGAAAAAATAAAAGTGGCTACACTTGATGAAGGATACCTTTCAAACCCCATCTAGTCCTAAAGACGGAGATGACGTTTTCCACTACAGATGCATCGTTAACACGGACGAAAAGAAGTGTTTCTACCATTCATGGTAGTTCGACACGAATTCGCTTATGATCATCATCCCCGACCGGGGCCTCAACTGAATTATTGATGATTTCCCAACTGGTTTAAGAAAAGTGTAGAGGTGTTTGGCATTGAGGGTTATACCCAACTCGTAACTCAGCACGATAATCCCGACAATATGCTGCTTGACACACGGGTTTATTTGACCAATCGATATCTTAGAACAATCGAGAAGTCGCACTATGACCTCGGGAATAGGAAACCACAAAAGGCATTGCGTCAGGAACACCTGTAACACGTAAAATAACCATTGGGTGGAAACTTAGCAACCTCTCATGCCTCCGGAAGATGAAACTCGATCGATTCAGGAACTTGGCAATGGCTCCAGATGGCATCCAGCCCATTTGGACAGCCTTTGTTGGGACAACCCTCTACGGGGTTGGAACGAAACGGAGGCAAGTCCCACATACCTGGTCTGGGGGGTTTCACGTCTCCCCTGGCAACCCAGTACGCTTCAGCTTCTTTAGGATCGACTGAGTAGGCCGAGAATTACACCTTCGGCAAATCATCATTTTGTTGCAAGCTGGAACCATCGGGGACGGGACAGTCATCACAAAAATTTGAGGAAACCTCTCTCCCCGAAGACATAGCTTCCTTTTAACCAAAGGAATGAAAGAAAGGAGAAAATCTTTTGATTCTTAAAAAAATTTGTGGAAATATACAAATAAAGAGTTTGTAAAACCAGTTCAAATACTTATAGAAGAAAGGATTCACTTTTTCACCTCAAGGCTTCAGACGTCGGATTCCGCCTAATTCATCCAATATGCTTAAAAACGCTTGCAAGAACTTCACAGTTCTGACGAGCGGGGGGGCTAACTGTTGGGGTCAAAATCGGTTATGACGGAATCAGCGTGGTAAACCTACCGAGAGAATGCATTTGTTGGGGGCAAAAATGGTATTCTCAAAATTATCATCTAAAAATCGTGTTTCTATACGAATGCAGTCTCAAAATCGACTTAACGAAAATCTCCAGGCCAAAACTCAAAAGAAAGGAACACGGATCGACCAACTCGCCATACGGGCGAGTTGGATGGCACAGACTGACCAACTCAACCGTATGGCGAGTTGGACTGTCCAACTCACCATGCAGGTGAAATAGACGGCACGGATCGACCAACTCGCCCGTATGGCAAGTTGGTCAGCACAAATCGACCAACTCTCCCGTATGGCGAGTCGGACAAGGCCAACTCGCCGTACGGGCGAGTGTGTAGGCACGACACGACCAACTTGCCCATATGGCGGGTTGGACAAGGCCAACACACCGAACGGGCGAGTTAGATGGCACAAGTAATCCGACTTGCTTGTTTGGCCAGTCGGATCAAATCAATCCAGTTTCACCTCGTCCTCGTTAAATTCCCTCTTTTGATACTTGATCGAACTTATCTTTGTTCCGTCTCGATCGGGATTGACATTGGAAACCGAAAGAACTCGTTTTCTCAAGAAAGGATCGGGTCGATCGTATGAGACGATAATGGTTAACTATACACCTAGAGTCACACGTCCCATAAAAAAGATCCTAACTCTCGGACGACGTCGTCTTAGCAATGTTATTTCGATAAAATCGTAGAAATGCCTAAGACAGAAAATGGCCCGACGAGGTCTAAGGCTCGGCTAAAGGCCCATTCGCGATTTTATCTGAAATCAAGTCCAAAATTTGTGACGGTTATTCTTTTGTTTTGTAGGAAAGGATAAATGTTAAGTTTGAATGGATAAATGTCAAGATCGAAGGATAAATGTTAAGTTTCCGAAGATAATCATGGAGATCGAGGAAAAAAGGAATATTTCCACGAAGCGATAAATTCGACCAAGGGCAGAAAGTGAAAGAGCAAACCGCCTCTAGAGGAGTATATAAGGACTTCAAGGGTAATGATGCAGATGACACACAAAAATCTCCACTCAGAGCAAACATAGCTTAGCATTTAGAGCATTTAGGCAACTTTCCATTTTTGTTATTCGAGCTGCAACTCAACTAGGGTTTTGCAGTATTAGGTTATTAGAACTAGGGATCTCGCCGACAGCTCTCATAGCCTACGCTCCTATCTTGTTGTAAACGCTCATACGCAAATTCGGAATATCACATATATTTACTCTCTTTTCGATTCTTGTTTTGTTTTCCATATTTACTTCGTATTTTGATTGATTGGCGTGTGGTTTAGCAGATATCTAGGACCTCTGGAAACTAGGGTTTACCCTACGTTCCTAATTCAACGGAAATCGATAGTGCGAGTTTCGGTTCCCACAATTATTGTTCGGGGAACCCAAATTTTGTTATAACTCCTGTCCTGGTGATTGCTTCTTACCAAAGCAGATATTCTAAACCCAGAGGCTTATTGAGTTTAGACCTGGTAGGTTTATCGTATTCTGCTTCCCGAAGGTTATCCCCTACCGATTTTATTATGGATCCATGAATTGTTGATTCCGAGCCCAGATGCTTTAATGTTTGTATTTCGCCACCCAGAGGTTGGTTCTTAATAATGCCTTTATTATATATTCGGAGATTGTGTTGTGAATCCAGAGGTTTCGGTATCGTATTCCGCCTTCCCAGAGGTTGGCTTCTACTGATATGTGTATAGACATTGCGATACGACATTCATATATAGGCCAATGTCAATGCCATATGATGCACTCTGCTTCCTGCAGGAAAACCACTGTCATACTTTTATCTCGTGCTGGTGTAACTTTGACCCTCACAAGGTTTAGGCAATCGCCAGCCTTACCAATCGTTTCTGGTGTGAGTCTACTTGGGGTAGTGACCCAAGCGCCAATCTTACTTATATTTGGGTGCTCCTGGATTTTGCACGTTTTTTATTTATTTTTGCTCCCTGTATATACCTTGGGTTTACAGTACTTTGCAAGTATACTTTATACCTTCTGCATTCTTTCTAGAACGTTGCATTTTAATGCAGGGATTCACATATTTTGTACTTAGGGTTCCTGCAGATATTTGGGTTGTGGCCTTTCTGTAGGGACTAGGTAGTTTGGACAGCATACTCATGCTTGTGTGGGCCTAATCCTGCTTAATTCATATACCATTTTTCTTTTTGTTACGGACGTACCGCCTAGGTGAAAGGTTCGCCAGGATCGGAAATCGCTTTGAGACCTGATCTAGCTCATTTGCCCCTTTAAGTGGATTGGTGTGATAACCCTCCCAAAGGGGTAAAATGGTCGAGATCAACAAAGTCAAAATTTGGAGCCAAGATTTTGGTAAGCAAATAATGATGAGGAATGTTGAGTTTTGGTCATATAACACTTAACATGGTTCGGAGAAAATGAAAGAGTGGTCGAGCATCAACCTAGTGGTCGAGTTGCGGGCATTAAGGATCGATCGAGAAATTTTGAAATACGAGGTGGTCGAAGAATTCATAGTGAGTGAACCATGAGTTGAATAAGCTTCTCGACCATGGTTAGAAAATGAGTTAGATTGATTAGAAGGATGTTTTGGAAGCATCACGTTTTGGGAAGCACGACATTTTAGAAGTTCAACGTTTTAGAAGCACAAAGTTTCTTAAGCAAGAAGTTTTCAGAAAAACATCGTATCACTAAAATATTATTTCGGAGACAAAATAATTCAGAAGAAGGACGGGAATTAAGTAGGATGGGAAGTAATCACGACGGGATCGAAGCAGTACGGGAAAACCCGAAGTTGGGCGAAAAACCCTAATTTTGGCATTATGGAATTTCTCGAGGAATCCAGATGCTTGGGAAATATTTATGTCAAGGTCAGAATTCAGATTGGAAATTATTAAAAATATTTAGCGTATCAGAATGGGAGCGCAAAAATATTCGGGATTGATCGCGGGTCGAATCGGAAGGGTCGCAATCAGGCTAATGGACCGAGAAGCACGAGGTGTCTCAATGCATGTGATCTGTACATGGTGTCAAATGCCTAGAAAGCTCTCTTTCTACACAAGAAAGAGGTGTCGCCGCGCATGTAACCGAAGCATGCTGATCAACATGTAGGAAGTTGTGTGTCGCGACGCATGCACTCCAGCCATGCAGCAAGCCATCTAGACGTGGGTTTATCTCTGTGCATGAGTCTTAGCCATGCATCAGGACATGTGTTCGCGCGTGTGTCACCGCGCATGCAACCGGAAGCATGCGGGCTGACACACAGTCGCTCGTATGGGTCGATATGACTAGTCGATGGTTTCTATAAATACCAACCCCTCCCCTAAAGTTCCTTACATCCCATTACACACCAAAGACAAGTTAAAAACGTGGCAAGAGATAGAGAGATAAATAAAGTGGTCAAGTTAAGAGTGTGGTCATTTCTAAAGGCTGATACTCCACCGAGAAGCCAAGTTTTGTCCAATCTACGATTCTCTACGATTGTGACGTGGAAGCTCTGTCCACATTAATCCGTCCAAGCCAGTCATATTATTTTATGATTAAGCGGAGGTGATGTCCAGTATCTTTGTAGTTCCACAAGTTTAGATGAGTCGAAGTTATGAAGCTCGATACTCTACCGGGAGGTTCGAAGAAGTGTCTAGAAGCGAAATAAAGTTTTGTCCTAGTCCAGATCAGTCCAAGTCAGTTTCTTCATGATCAAGCCGAAGTTCTGTCCAATTCAAGGTCAGTTCATTCCAGTCCATTGAAGACGTCATCAGTGGGTTTTGTCCAAGTCCTCTCCGATCAACCAGCTGCTTATCGGCACAGAACACTGTGAGTTGGTTTGTGTGAATTCCACTAGGAATTTATGGTAGTTTTGTGAGATGGTTTTGTGTGAATTCAGTTTGGATTTAGGATAGTTTATGGTTATGTTTGAGTTCCACTTGGAACTTTAGATAGATTTATTTGCATACAAAGTAGAATGCTCACTTTATTGCATGGTAGAGTCCTTAGGATTATTTCATTTATTGAACCAGACTCAGTTTAGCACGGGCTAAGCTGAGATGAAATGGAATTAAGTCTGAGTTAATAACCTGGCTAGGACTAGGGCTAGGGCTAGGATTCATCATGTTTCCTATTCTTGTGTGTTGATATCGTTGAGTGCATGTTCCCGTTATCTTTAAAGATAGTTTCGTAGCAGGAGGCTGAACTGTCTGCGTAACGGTCTTATTGAGTTGATTGAATGTTAGATGAGTTCAATGCTTCCTTGTTTAATTACTCTTGTTGATTGAGGTTAGCCAGATCTTGGTAAGGGAGTCACTAACTGGTTGATTTATTTAGTCATGTTATTGTTGTTTATTTTATTATATGTTAGTACTAAGGGTCATCGGTCATATAGGCCAGACTACTGGTATTGTTGGTTAGTCTTGTAGAGTCGAGTTTAGTTAGGAACGGGAACATTAGCCTTAGGGTAGGTTATGGAATAAGGCTGTCTAGAGTGTGTGTTGCCGACATCATGTGCGTAACCTGTCCATACTAGACTTGTTTAGGGGTTGATTAGTGTTTCCTCGCCCTCGTATTCAGCGGGTTTAAGGAAACCCCTTATTCTCTGGATTGAGAAGACTCAAAGAGACGGGGTCATGGCCTAAGTCTGAGTGCTACATGACTGTAATGTGGTAGTGACCCGGTGGACTGTGGGCCGTCGTGCGGTTACCCGATGGACTGTGGTCTGCGGTCCGGTTTGAAAATTCCTTCTTCTGGCCTTTGTGGTAGGGAGATAGGATATTGCCGATTTAGAGGAATACAAAGTTGCCAGGGCCCAGGTTAGAGCGTCGTGTCTAGTAAAGGGTTATGGAACCCTCGAGTAAGTGTAACACTAATATACAATGTTACAATTTATTGTATAGTCGTTGTTAGTTAGTATCTTATTATTGTTGAATATTGGTGATTGATTGTCTTGCAGGTTTCTAACATTAAGACCTAATTCTGGCTTAGGTACCGGATTAGTCTTGGTGTCTATTTGGTTAGTGTAGACCCGATTTTGGCTGTTATATTGTTTGAACGATTGCTTATGAAGGGTGGTGGATATTGAAAGCTATGCGGTATCATTTATTGGCCGATCATGTTCTTGTCTGATTGTTGGTTGACTGGTTAATGATACTTGTATAGTTTAAATGTCTAACACTACATGAGTACTGAACTCAGGCATATATATGGTTAACTAGGGATTGATTGTTTAGTCTTTGCGATGTTTGCATTCTAGGGCTAGATTGATTGTTATTGTGGGTTGTTTGGGTTAGTTACTAGGTTGCGGGTAGGGGCCGCCAGCTCACTGGGTAACATTAGGTTACTGATATAGCCTATTTATTACCAGGTTTAGACCATGTTATAGGCTCTATTTAGAGTTTGTTATATGTGTCTAGGCTATGTTTTGAAGTCTTTACATGTCCATGTACGTTTTGGAGATATATGGAGATACTTAGAGATTTTAGAGCATTTAGAGGAGAATAATTCGTAGCTAATCGTTGTGAGAGTCAAAGTACAAGACTACCATCGATCGACGACAAAACATTAGCGTTGAATGATGTTACATGACCAACATCGATCGATGTTGCACATCTGCCATCGACCGATGTCCAATTCGCGGACATCCAATAATTAAACCCAAGTTAGAGACATGACACAAGATTACAAGATTACCCTTGGACAAGTTTTGACCTAGACTTTAGGGTTTTATATTTATACTTTATGTATTGCACCAGATTGAGTGTGCTGGGTGAGGGGGTGCTAGATGCCTAGGTTTTCTGGCAAAGTGTGTGTGTGCACCACCTCACCATAGTTTTAGGATTTGTTTAGGGAGAATATTCGTAAATGCTTAGGGAGATTTATATTGGAACCCCAATATTTTATCTATGCATTATATTCAGATTATTATTCTTACTTTAGTTATTTCTGAGTAGTTATCAACTAGATTTAGGGTTTATTAATGGTACTGATGGATTAGCCAAATAATAGAATTGTTAGGGTCATTATTAGATCTACTAATAGAATTGTGTTTATTGCTTGTGCTCTAGAGTAGCTAACTAGAACCCTAATAATATGATATTTAGGCGCAAGCGAGAGCATGGTCTACTATCGGAATTTATTCTATTGAGCCTAGGTTGCTAGAAACAAATGAGAGTTTGATTTAGTTAATCTAGTGAACTAATCGAATTAGGTCATAAATCTTGACTCAAGAAACCATCGATCGACGCATGATCATTGCCATCGATCGATGGTCATTCCGTGTCAACAAGCGAGAGCTGAGACATTGGACTTGGTAAATAGATTAGACTCGCAGCGAGAGCTTGTGTCTTTTACATTAGATTTCGAGTTCCATGATTAAATGCTCTTAAATACTATCTTCTATAATCCACTTGCCTGAAACCCTAGATCTAGCATATTTACATTTTCATCTAGTTAATCTATTAGCATATTTCCATATTTACATTATTAGCATATTTTCATATTTACATTATTAGCATATTTCCATATTGCATCATACCTTCTAATAGGGAATATTTCCTTGACCTGATTGTTTGTTACCATATATATATAATTACTTAGCCTAGTCTTTAGAAATAGAAATCTATTGTGTGACATTGTTCTCGGTAGATTCGATCCCTAAATACTACACATGATCTCTCTTGGCAGATTATTATTTTGTGTGTTAGGATTAAGAGTTTAATTTAACAGTTATTTGTTTAGGATATTTATACCCTATTAGAACATAAAAACACCACCATGTCAGTTACTCACCCAACTCTGTGTCCTTTTTTGCAAGTCGCTTTAGTAAGGATGATCAGATAGTTTGGTGCTGGATGTTAGGACCGCCGGTGTAGATTTTCATGCCTTTGTAAACGGTATTTTGATTTTCGTTGTGTTGACTTGATTTGGCATTAGGTCGGGCCCAGTCTTGAATTATTCAATGTATGAATATTTATTTGAATCAATAGAGTATTTGTTTATATGCGGCATCATGAGGTACTCTGATATTTGACAAGTCCACTCTAACACAACGTTAGATATTGGTACGTGTAGAAACGCCTTAGGCCCTTGATTTAACGGAAACGCTAACTCTTGATACGCGTTGCAAAGCCCTAAGCCATGCTTTAGCGGGGCGGATTAGTGCATAACTAGTCTAGGTCACGGAGTAAATTCTATGACTCTGACCGAATTGTCCCTAGCCCATCACGTTGTGCTTCCGGACCATGATGTTCTTGTTTGATTGTTGGCTGGCCGGTTGGATCATTTCATCTCTAACCCTGGGTGTTTGTCGGTCTATCCGTCATGTTCTTGTTTGATTGTTGGCCGGTTGGTCGACCATATGTCTAGGACGGTCCCGGGGGTGTTACATTTGGTGTTCTTGCTGCTCCTTTAGTTAAAATTGGTGTGGAGACGTTGAGCATAGATAGAAGTAGGAAACCAAAAACACTTTAAATATTAGTAAACAATTTGGAAAATGTGCGACCCTTGGATCACAATAGTGTAGCTTTAATGGGGTGAAGGGCATTCCGGTCATTTAACCTGGGCTGGCCTTCGTTTTCTTGTAGCTCGTACGCCTATGCCCCTTCTTCCTTAGCTAGCTGGTACTGCTTTTTACATAATGCCGTGAGTTCTTTTCTTGTTTGGCAATTAACGTTGTTGAATGTTTTTCGTAGGACTAGGTTCCCTAGCTGGGAGGCCTTGGTTATAATTTTCCTCTCATGGTTCATCATAGCTCTTTCAGCCTCTCTCTGTCCTCTGTGGTTTTTCATCCGTAGTTTATAATTCCTTATTTTCTCCGAGGGGGAAGGTTTCAAATGTTGTCGTTGTACCTTTCGGTTTTTTGAGAGAGTTTCTGTTTTTTTTGTATATCGAGGATGTGGCCTTGATCCCTGACGGGCTCCCAGCTTGGGTATTAGCTGTCTCGCTTGAGACCCGTGTTCCCGACCCGAAATGATTGTTCTTGCTGAGGGAATTTCTTTCTGCCCGGCCCCTTCGGAGGCTCATCCGCCATGTCGATGCTCCATTTTCTGAATGACCCGAGGGAGCCTGAGTCCCTCGTGTGGGTCGTAGATTCCAAGGCATGCAGCCTCCTGAGTGTTTTTTTATATTTTCCCCGGTGCAACGGAATGTAGAAGGAAGCTGGAAGGGAGAGCTTTCGTTTCTAAGAAGAAACAATACCTAGGTGATAAGATCAGTCGACGGAGGATACCCTAGAGGTCATGGAGGGAAATTTCTCCCGGGGTATCCAGTCGATCGAGCGTCTGTTGAGACATGAAGAAGGCCACTGCGATGACTGATCGCCATCCTGCTTAATGTCTATGGATAGAATGGCGCACGTCGAACAAGAGTAAAGACGTGTGAAGCATTTCAGACGAATCTCGGTTGAATCTTGGTAGACTGCTCAAGAATGATGACTTCGGGATGAGGATGGCAGCCTAATAAAGAACTCTGGTCCCAGTGATCTCATGCTTTGCTCAATTCCAACACACACCCGTCCTATAGTGATCCAGTGGTAGGGACTTTTTTTATTGGGTGAATGGACGTTGAATACAAGGAGTGTAGAATTTTTGGGTAAACATGTCCATTCTCCGCCTTTACTTAGCCTTTGGTCCAATGACGATTTCTGTGGCTAGTATGTGGGAGCCACTATTTCAACCATGATTCCCAGCATACATATTCGGGTAAATAAACGTGTAATGTGACTTTGGAGCTGCTATATTATGATCATAAATAACTATGCTTTTTTAGTCATTGAGAGCATGTTAGAGACAATGTAAAATGAAACCTAGTTCAGGCCAATGATCTCAATGTTGTGTGTTCCTTGTATATGGATAGACAATGTAGCCCTGATGTCGCACTAGCATGTGTTCTCTTTTGCTCGGACTTTACGAGTGCATGGGAGGGGGCGTGTCGCAGGTTAGTCCCTTGTTAGATGGTGTTTTGGTGCACCAGATCTCAATCGTGGGATCCGCATCTTGACCACCCTTAGATAGAACACATGAAGGTGAATCGAATAGTCCTTGCAATGATGCAGAGACACATTTCGCAGGTCATACTCCTCTACACATTCGCATCGCTTCAACCATCGATACACCACATGAGCTCAATCAACAGGCCAGATACCGCAGCTCAGTTCGACAGATCGTACTCTCTCTGAAAGCCGCCAACCATTGACTTGATTTACATCACATTCGTACGCACATACGGTCAGGGCCTTCTCCTCTATCCTCGAAATTTACTAACATGACATAAATAACGGTCTACAGAGAGGTGAGGTAGCTCCGTGTTAAGCGTCGTTTGGTAGCATGATCGAGGTATGAGGATGGATTTGATGGGTCAGGCAGCTGAGAATTCTGATTATACGTCTATCTACCATCGTGAAGGAGTGCTCCTGATATTATTAATCAACATTTAATTCGGAGTCGCACACTCGGCTGGAAACCTTGGTAGTGCCGCAAATTTCGAGTCACCCCTATTCTAGTGGGTAAGAGTTGAGCACGATAGATGAGCCTCCCAGTCTGTAACGCATAGGACATGAGACTCCAACCAGAGAGAGCGACACGTTCCCAAGAGTAATCGAGTAAAAGGTGATGTACTTGAGTGAGGTTAGTGCCAGACGAATTGAACCTCCCAAAAGATGCATAGTTACGGGTATTAGTAGGCAGTGGTCTAGTGAATTTTCCGTGTATAGTAGCGGAGGAAGTAAGGGTAGAGATTCTGTGCTCCATGCTAAATTGCTTAGAAGGACTTCCTGTGAATTATGTCTTGTACCTGAATCCTATGATTGGAGATAACATTTTCGGAGGTGATGAATAGTCTATACCTTGCTATCACAGCCAAAGCTGCTTGGAATACTTACTGTCAGGCGATCCAGGAAAAGATGCCAGATGCGAGTAGTGCGTGGAAGCTAATCATCAACCTATTCTTATTGACTCGTAGGTCCTGTCTCTTACTAGGATTTTGCTTACCAGTGTACGAGTTATCTGACTAATATACCCAAACGGAAAGTAACGGCGCTAATGTGGAAAGAGCACAGCGCAAACTCTTCCGCCAGATTCCATTTGGTACTCGGACCCAACTGATCTTTGTGGTTCCATAAGGAGCCTTAGGATTCTATGTGTGTCTTTTAGCTTACAGGCCCTCGCTCCCATCCATAGAGACCTAAGCCGATTAATTCATGTGGGATGGCCAGCCAACTATCCTGTGATTGCGGTAAGGACGTAGTCGGCCGTGATGATGTAGCTGGCTAATCACCTTAGTACTTTGACAAACCCAATCTAGGGGATATCCTTTATCTTGGACCCAATTAGAATATCGACTTCGTGGATTAATCTTGTGGTGCCCGATTTGCACGGATTGGGAGATGCAAGAAGAGAAACATAAGGACGGTTTTGTCATGGGTTAATCTTCAGAACCCAATTGAGTTTGGCCGAATACTCAGAGAGAGTGTAGGCGTAACGAGTTAGATGTATCCTCCTATGTAGCATGGAGGCCTTTGAAGGCGTTTCTGTTTTTCATGATAGACAGGAGAAGATCCTTTATCCAGCTTTATATAAGAGCACCGAAGAATAAGTAACTTTCTTTATGAGTCTCGATTGATTTTGTAGAACAAATTTTGTCATTGTTATCTGCCGATGGGCACCGCACTCTTCTGACTAGCTGATCCACTGGATATATATCTGACCCTATGGGGTCAAATTGTGGACAGTCGCACACCATTGGGATTTTCAGCCCGACAAAGCTTCAAGACCAGGTCCGTTTACTACCATACTTCATCCAGGGCGCCAAGCAAGTTCCAGGGAGGGAGCTGTGTATGCCCATTAATCATCGAGCTCAAAACCGCAGGAATGTAGACCAACTTACTCGGGACTTCGAGATGGATAAAATGAAATATGCGGATGCAGGGCACTTGGGCCCGATGATGGACACTGTCACCTTATCAGCTCATGTCATAAGGGCTCAAGCGTTATTTGTTTATCACAATGGAGTGCGCCTGAGTCGTTGATGATCCACCTTGTCCTATATTTTTCTTGAGGGGGCCGGTGAGTGACGCTTTCTCACTGAACGGCCAATTTAATATCGTCTCAGAGAGGCCTCCGCCCTCATGACCGCACGTTATCCTCGCGCGGTGGGCGAACCTAACGCGTAATTAGAGCTTATTGGCTTTAGGATGTAGTATTTCAGAGATGACAGCAATCATCCGAGCCAGTTTTTAGACCCCGAACAAAAGTTGGTAGTTGTGTTAGACACCAAGTCCTCGATCGAGCCTAGATAATAGTACATTCTTTCGCCACACTCTGGGTTGTTTACATATGATACTTTGGTGGCTGCTTTGTAGAGAATATATCTGCTTGGTTCGACAGACAGCGTCGCGCCGCGGCTAGAAGCACCTTCTCCGTCTATGAAGAATAGGGCTTGTACGAATTGAAGGTTGTCGATTATGCTAAACCGGATATTGGAGGAAATAATTTCTCAAGTCCACTATGTTGAGGCATATCGAATGGTTGCAAGATAACTAGACGACCTCATCTCCCCAGCTCTCTGATTGAAGTCTATCGGAATTGCTTCCAGGCGCGCTAGTATTTGAAAATTCTTACATATATAAGAAATGCATTACTTCCTCAGGAAGTGCTTGTGTGTTTACCATTCCCGAACCTGCGAGATGAATATTTTTAGGAAAGATCATAAAGAGAGAGGTCGGTCACGTAGAGTCTCTCCAGGCTAAAACCAGAGGATTCTATGAGCTCGGTCACAATTGTACAATGTTACATCTCTTCATTACGAATTTGACAGCGGTGAATCGTGCTTGTACAGAGAGAGGAAAAATGGAAATCGGATACGCTCCGTCTCTAGGCCTCAGTAGTTTGTTCCGATTGAGTGTGTGCATACTGCGGGTCACCACCTTTTCTAGTCGGTAGTACCCGTCAAGACAACGTTGTCCCGAACCTATAGTGGCTTATATGAATAGTGGTCTAACCATAGCCTGTAGATAGGAGGATGATTTTGGGGCATGCTACAAAGTGAGCCCAAGCCTCAGTGCCTTGTAATGTGAAGGTTTTAAATTTAGTATGGCCACATGCGTTTTTATGTTTTCATTTAATTCTCGGGATATAGTTAGTTTCTCATAACTCTATGTTAAATTATTATTGATACAAAATGATACGAAGGTCCGGCAAGAGGAAGCAAGATATCTTGCGGCATCCGAAGAATCGACTTGGCCGACATTGATCACTTGGCCGTATCAGTCGCTGTGAATACCTAGGTAAGCCGAATATGGCTGATCTGGATCGCGGGAGTCGGTCCGCAATTGAGATGGAGTATCGGTATTTGCTGTCTACGGCAGACGTGTGCACGGTGTTTACTCCTCAAATTGTGTTCTATCATAGACTGGATGGCGCTGTGTGAATTGGTTTGAGAACACTATGGCGATCGATCGATAGGCACTTTGCTGTGTCGACGATGGTTTCACCGGTAGGAAAGTATAGCTGAGACATGGGGCTATTCGGTTTTTGTGCAGTTTACAACTTAGTCTCCTCATTTATTCTTATTTCTGTCTTGAGTCTTCTCCTTCTCACTATCTCGGCTATGACTGGTCTCAAGTATCACAGCGAGATTATTCTCAATTAATGGTGTTCTCTAAGGGTTTCGAGGGAAAGATCTTGATGAGTTACTCCTCTGATATTTGCGCATTTTCTCTTTTATATAATTTTTGACATTCAAGGCGATAATAGAAGAGTGATGCTCCCTATTACCATGCGGTTGGCGGAAATTCTGAAAATTAAGTTCAGGTTGTTTCCATTCCATCCTACCATGATTTTCCGAAGCGCGCATATGGCATTGGTTATACTCTCGGCAGCGGTTCTTGGAACTTTGCGCATACCTTTCTTAGTGTTAGACAAGGATGGGTTTCTAGTGTGTCACTTTGCCTAGTTGTTTGGAATGATTCAGGATTCAGCGGTATTTCTCTCTATTAAGGTTTACGGCAACCTCTGAGAGAAGTTAGGAATCGTTTGCAGGCTTAGGTCATGTATACTCTAAAATTTGCTCTGCATGGCACAGCTCAGTGAATCCTTGGGTCTAGGTGAGGTTATTGAGTTTGTACTTGATGCGTCGAGAACTTTTGTTTGGGTGATAGGTTCTTAGAGGAGTGCTGGCTGATCTGTGCTTATTGATTAGATTCTTTCTAAGGTTGCCTAGTCTTTATGATATCGGTTTATTGCATATTTTGTTAATTTTACCCTTACATCTCCTAATTAAATATGGGAGCACCTTTTTTAGCGATGTATAGTATTTTTAAGAGTTTTATTGTGAGTATCTTAAGATATGGTGGAGACTATGATCGAGATTTACTTACATTAATAGGGTAATTCGTAAACCAATGGAACTATAGTAAGACACGCTACTCGTAGTTCTGAAAGAAAGAGAAAGTTGATTTGGTTCAATATAATGGACTGTAGGAAAGTTAGAGCTAATGACCACCAAATACAACGATTTGGTGTGTGTGAACCCTTCAGTAAGAGCCTCCCTACTGCTCTTAGCACAATGTGCCGTGCATAAATTAAAAGTGTATAGGGAGAACATAAGAGAACACTTCGATAGGTTGGCTGAATTTGTATGCCAATCTATGCTATATAATATCCTTGATCTGTGATCGACATTATATAATATGCTATGCATTAGCGAGAACCTCTCAGTCACCTGCTTCTATCAGATGTAATAGATTCTACTGACTAACCTCTGTTCTACTTCCTGGATTGGTTGCTTTAACGCTTTTTTATTGAGGAGCAGACATAGAATCCCTGATGGCAATATCACACAAAAGATACTGAAAGACTGCTTGATCGTGTTTTTCTCACTTCTACTCTTTCCCTTCAATTAATTGCTGAATCAAGAAATCGAAGAAGAGACATAGAAGCCAGAAAAGATAGACAAGAGGACGATGTTAGTTGCAAAAGAAGAGCGACAAATGACAAATGCGCTCGCAAACTGATCACTATTTGATACTAGGATTGAATTAGTGTGCTTTGTGATTTCATTCGTTGACAGAGAAGTGAGAAATTCCGATGGTTTCCAGTAAAAAAGAAAAGAAGTACTAAAGTTGATACTCCGATAGAGGTGAAGATAGGGTCCAGAATGATAGTGACAAAGAATCTGAGTGGCGAAAATCGACTCCAATTAGAGGTTGATTCTGGCAAAGCACTACCAAACTTACGAACATATATGAAATCATAACTCTCAAATTAATTAGACCTCTTCTACAAATAAAGGGAGAGACATACTCATCAGATTATGTGAGAGTTATATGTATCTAACTTTGAGTCCTTTTGTTCGTATAAGAGAGTTCAAGAATAGAGTAGTTAGAGGATCAAGAAATCATTCCTAATAAGAAAGGTCAGGAGGGGAATTAAGATGCGTCAAGAACTGCTCGTGAAGTACTCAAGTGTCTAAAGGCGTTCACGATTAGATGAGAAAAAAGATCAAGCGTCAAAGAAGAGAGTTCTGAATGTTCAAGACCTAATCGTTGTATTAGACCTTATACTCTCCCAAGGGTTAAAGCACACTCGTGTCCAAACATATCTCACTCTAATCTTTGTGATGGGGAAAGAATAGAACGAAATCCTGGGTTGTATATGTAGGTGCGTGGTTGAGGGTACTAATTAAGTTTCGACCTTGGATAAGTTTGTTTGGGACTAAGGAGGATTAAAGCGAATGGGAGGGTGCATGTAACTGGGATTAAGGTATTATAAAACCTGATGACTTGAGTTATGTGGATAAAGTGTTACCTGAATTCGAGGGATGAAGCGCGCAACGAAGGACGAACTAGGCAATTCTGATCAGCCACGAAGTTTGAGCTCAGCGCGAGACGAGTTAGGGATATTCTGAACCAAATTGCTGGTTGGATCACTTTCATGAAAAAATATGGCAAATAAGAAACCTGGCTTCTTGGGAATAAAACAACATGGGCCACAGGTAAAATATGAGACCGAGTGGATCTGAAATCTGAGATGGTGATGAGTTCTACAGAGCTTTCTAAAAACCACTCGTTACCACTTCTAGAGTCATACAGGCTTGTTTGGCTGCCAGAGACACCAGCGAGGAATCTAAGTGGGTTCAATTTCCGCCCGCGACCCCTCCCCCCGCAACCTCCCTGTGATAACAGTTATACTCACCATAAACTAATCAAAACGATCAACAGTCTTCTTTTAAAGCCCTAAAATGGTGAGCCTTGATATGAGCTATGATTCCTAATGATAAGTGCGACACTGGAGTTGAGATTTAATGGGCTATACTCAATAATCAATGGTCACAAGAGTTACGATCGAGGAACTATGTGATGCGTTGTGCGAGCATATTCCTGGCTTATCTGTGCAACATATTATGGAAGATTCCTGGGCAATGTGAATCTTTCAGGAGGCGTTATATGGCACGGTAATTCAATAAGTGTAGGATTTATCTAAAACCAAAGAACAGGCGAACTCTGGATTGGGGACGATAGAGACGAGGTTTCTCACTTTCAATATCCTACATGGTGAAGAATACTGTTGTTGGGCGCTCAGAAGGCCCTTGGAAGATTCTGTTAAACTCGACGGATCTGCCATGGAACGGCTACGAACAGCTTTAGAGCAACCTATTTCTCTCGACCATAAAAATACCCATGTCAAGCGCAACAAACGTTTGTTTATTTCCTTTGTGTGGTCCTCAAGTTCCTTGAAAACAGACGAGCTAGTCACCTCAAGTATCTAATTAGCGAAAGCCAGCTCTAGAGAACATTGACAACGTGAGCACATCTTAAAACAAGTTAACAAGGTAAACTATGTGATACATATATGACGAAGACAAAGAGCTATCTCTGATACGCAATTCGAAGGCAAGTCAATAATCCTGACCTAGGACTAAGTTAGCGCAGTTTGTATTTATATTTTATACTTTATCTATTGGCATCCGAATTAGTATTGTCGTTAGTTTGACTCGCCCTCAGATCAACATCGCGGGCTTTCGTTGCTCAGTGCGCTTCCTGTAGTGTGAGGTTCAGATACACCCGAAGAGAGACAGTACTGACTTTTAGAAGAACGACTTTACATGTACTCTGACTCCTTTAATTCAGCTAGAGATATCGACTCATGGATCAGAGACACCATCAACGGCCTTCCAACTTCATTTCCCTACCCTGCATCGTCTAGTCTTATTGTCTTTTTAGCATGTTAATGTGCATTGATCTTCATTCTTTAATTATGTCTCAATTTAGTTGAAGTATGATCATTCTCGTCCCGCTGTTTTAGAGGCGGTTTATTAAGTTGACCCTCGAGCTAATCGCTAAGTGACCGACCTGCACACACAGCTTTTCTTAGTTATGATATTATACGTCTCCCAATATTAGATTATTTTAATATAGGAATTGGTTGTTCATTGCTGGTGTTAGGATAAACGAAACGTTGAAGTGAACCTCGTCCTATTGATATGGGTGTGGATTAAAGTTATTGAGGTACATATCCGAATAAGCTACCTAAACAAATAACTGCAGTCAAATTAACTCTATAATCCTAACACACCAAATAATAATCCGCTTGTCTCATTACCATGATGTACGACGGAATCTCAGTTTTCTGTTTGAGCTAGTGCTTAGGGACTAGTGAACAAAAATTAATACCACTCAGATTAAGTAAAATCATATAGGCACCACTTCATTCATGGGTGGATATTCTTATCTTTATCTGGACTAATAATTAGGACCATAAAGACGCAGTCATGACTCAAGAAAACCCAGAATATACGTATATCTCAGTATGCAAGGGAGGATTATGGCCAAAGTCGAATCAGTTGAGCAGCATGGCACAATTTCAATGATTTTCTGTACAACTGTGAGTAAGGGTAGATAGGAGAGACATTTTGGACTAGTCTATAAGATGCAATTATTGTTGAGGAACATTCCAGTCCAGGTAATGCGACGATAGTATATGTGTTAAAAATCTTACTAATACTTAGGAATAATGCAAAATATGTAAATATGATAATAATGCAAATATAGAAATATGTTAGTAAATGTAAATATGGAAATATGGAAATATGCTAAATCTAGGGTTTCAGGAAGCTACGATTATAGTAGATAGAAGTAAGGGTATTTAATATGTGACTCGAGAAATCTAATGCTACAAGACACCAGCTCCTCGCAATATGCGCGCGTAATGCTATTGACTAAGTCCAATGTCTCAGCTCTTCCTTGTTGACACATGAAATGAGCGTCAATCGATGGCAAATGATCCTGCGTCGATCATGGTTCTTGAGTCAAGCTTTATGACTAATTCGATAAGTTTCACTAGATTGACTAAATTAACTCTTGTTTGTTTCTAGTAACCTAGCTCAACAGAATAGATTCGGTAGTAGACCATGCTCTCGGTTTGTGCCTAACTATCCTATTATCAGGGTTCTAGTTAGTTACTCTAGAACACAAGCCAATAAACACAATTCTATTAATAGATCTAATAATGACCCTTACAATTCTATTGTTTGGCTAATCGATCAGTACCATTAATAAACCCTAAACCTAGTTGATAACTACTTAGACATAATTAAAGTACGAATAATATCTGAATAAATGCATAGATAAAATACTGGGGTTTCATACAAATCTCTATAAGGAGTAATGAATCTTCTCTCTAAATAAATCTGGTGCAATACCCACCACACGACACACACCAAACACAATTAATCGGTGCAATACATAAAGTATAAATATAAAACCCTAAAGTCTAGGTCAAAACTCCTCCAAGGTAATCTGTAATATTTTGTCATGTCTCTAACTTGGGCTTGAAAGTCGGCTATCTGCCAACTGGACATCGATAGATGGCAGATGTGCAACATCGATCGATCTTGGTCTTGTAACATCGGTTGACGCCTACGTTGTATCACCGATCGATGGTAATCTCGTACTTCGATTCTCTTCAGTGATCAGCTACAGATTATTCATCTCCAAATGCTCCAAAAGCTCCAAGTATCTCCAAAACGTAACTTGGACCTGTAAAGACCATACAACATAGCCTAGACACACATAACATACCCTTAATAGAGTCTCTAATATGGTCTAAACTGGTTATAAATAGGTTATCATCAACTCCCCCAGACTTAACATTTTGCTTGTCCTGAAGCAAACAAGCCTGTGAAAGATGTTTTGAAAGCGAAGACTCACATATTGTCTAAGTATGACTGTCACCCTACTTTATTGGCAACTACATCATATCAAGTCAATCAGAGAGAAATTTTATATACCTTATCCCAGTATAGCAACCAAATCCAATCTACCAACAACTTAGCAAATAATAGTCTGACTCGCCCCTATACGGATTTCATTTCTTTGCATAAAATAAAAGTGCAGGCTTTACCTTGGGAGTATCGATCAAGGGACACATGGACTCTTACCTCTGCAAGTATCTGAACACACATGTAGCCTTCTCTGATTCATTTCATCTCTCTCTCTTCTCACTTCTTCTCAGTCAATGTCTCCCTTCTTTTGAGGGTATCATTTTATTTTTTTTAATTTTCTGGGAAATTTGGATAGGCTTCCATGAATCAAGCCCCTAATGGGTTTTGCCACCAGATCCTTTTCACTTCATTCTGACCTTTTTACCTATTTTTAGGATCATATGAATCAAGCTTTAATGGTTGTATCCACAAATCCTATTCGACTTCTTTTTTAATCTGAAGGGGAGAGAGAGGAGAATCAGAAGCACACAGACTTTTATCTTCCAGACTTGCAGAAAGAGTCTGATTTAATGTATACAAAATCCCAAAGCAAGCAAATAATGTCAGGATTGTGTTGGAAATCAGCTTCGGTTCCTCAAAACTTTCTAAGCAAGTGTGATATAGTGACAGGATGATCCACTTTGGTATCTCTAGTAATCTCCGCAAATAATCTTCTAAGAATGGTGCTTATAGCATGGTTAGTCAATAATAAATCTAGATCATAGTCTCCTTCTTTACTCAATAAAACTTTTTCAAAAACTTATATAGATATAAATAACAATCAAAACAATCAATAGCATTATAGAACCTCACACAGACTTAAATTACAATGTCCCAGTGTAATCTCCCCCAGATTGGTTAGAAAAAATTAAATCATAAGTAATTAGCTAAAGTATAAAACTCGATACCTCTTTCACTAAGAGAGCGTCGATCGATGGTCGGATATGGGTGTCATCGATGTTAAACCTGTAAGTTCCTATTTCTTATAAAACTTAAAATAAAACACAATATCAGTAATACCTCCCCCAGACTTAAACAACATTATCGTCAGTGTTATGCAGTCTAAGATTGGGGAAGAATAAATCATAAGGACCAATTGTAACAAGGAAAAACTGATACACCTGCTCGCTGATGGTGACCATCGATCGACACAGCAAAGTGCCTATCGATCGACACAGCAAAGTGCCTATCGATCGATGCATTGCTTACTCCGTCGATCGGCAGTGATCAAGTGTCGGTCGATGCTCGATGCAGATTGTTCTTCCTCGGATCTGTTTTTTTAATCTGAATAAATAAATATGAAAATTAGTAATAAATGAAAAATAAAAACTAATTAAAACTTACTAAACAGTGGGTTGCCTTCCCACTCAGCGCTTGGTTATAGTCATAAACTCGACGTTGTGAATGCTCCGACTAGAAAGGTGGTTGATCAACACTTGGAAAACAAGTGGCTACATCTTCTTTTCTCTTCTGAAACCATGTACCAATGAAGTTTCTGATTGCCTCATATCCTCTGGTTTTCTCGTTCTTTATTATCTCCTTAGTAACCTCTAGTGAATGCATTCTTCTTTGTAGATTTTCAATACTGCGCTGAAGCATTCTAAGTCTGGCAGATGTAGTATCTGACATCTCCTCTAGTTGCTGAGAAATATCTTCCTTCATCAGGCTCTGAGAAAAAGCAACTTCATCGAACCTATCTTCTAAGCGGTGTTCTGCTGCGGACTTCTGTCTGTCGAACTCAGTATCCATCGATGGCAAGATGTTTTGTCGATCGATGTCACTCCATTCGGTCTACTCGTATGCTGTCTCTGAAAAGTATCCATGTCTTGCTTCATCTCACCCATGCGTGTAGTCAAATTGGTGAGGCATTTATCTATAGGATAGTAGACGTCATCAAGCCTCATGTAGAAATCATCCATTGACATCTCCTGAGCTTTGTAGATCGCATGCACAATATCATCTATCTCTGCTCTGCTGTATGTCTCCTGCTTCTGCTCCGTGTTGTCGATCGATGGTTGTTGCGGTTGTCCAAAGAAATTTCCTGATCGTTCAGCCATGATAATGACGTCTACTACATCTTTCTTCGGTAGAGTTAGAATTCTGCAATAAAGACCTCGTGCATGTCCTTCTACATCTCTGAATATTCCAAACTCATTGGGTCTGAGATAACCAGCTTCTGTTTCTTCTGGTTCAAGTGAAGGGCCCAGTTTACGTTTGGCCAGATAGGCCGATTGTTGATACTGGATTGCCTACTCTCGCGTACATTATCCAGGTAGCTGCATCCACATCATACTCTTTGTAGGCTTAACCATATCCTTGGCATGCCCGATTGGTGTCGATCGATGGTTTATGGTTACTTTCGATCGATGCTTGATATTCAGACCGGTTCCCAAAATGGTTTCCAGCTCTGTTGGCCATTGCAAGTACATTTTCTAAATCCTCTTTCGTGACGTTTAGAATTCTGCCATACATATCTCTTATGTCACCATCTAGATCTCTCATAATACCGAACTCATTTGGTTGTCGATAACCAGCTTCTCTGTCGTGTTCTTCTGGTGAATCATGTTTTGTTACTGCTTCGTGCTCAGTATCGATCGATGGCATTAGGTCACCGTCGATCGATGTTGATTTTCCCAATTCATGGTAAACGTTAAAAACTCCAGCCTCTTCCATAGCAAGCCCTCATACTCGATCATCGCTTCTTCTCTGTAGTTTTCATTGTATTCGAGGTAGGCTGCGTTGTAATTGTAATCAGCATGGTGGGTGTGGATCGGTTCTTGGGTATGGGTGTCAATCGATGTTGAAGGATGGGTGTCGATCGATTGTTGATTTGCAGGACTATCGATCAATTCTAAGGGTTGGTGTCGATTGATGCTCCATCTACGGATCCCTCATTGCACTCGTAATCGCAGAAACATGTGGCCACAAGCTATGCATCATTACACAATTCGATCAGGGTAGACTTGTTCTTATTTTTAACATGTTCATAAAAGATATTTTATCAATTAGAGATAGATACAACCTGTTTAACTATATGTCGTATATGGCTCCCACAATAGCCATGAATTCTCTCCCAAGTAGTAGCGAAGAGTTCCAATCTATCCTGATGTCCATCACATGAAAGTCTACTGGTACTAGGGTGTTGTTGATCTGCACTGGAACATCTTTTACCATCCTTCCTGAGTTCACTCTTGAGCAGTCTACAAATCTGAACGAATCGTTGGAGTGTTCCACTCTTAGGTTCAGCTCCTTTTTCCATAGACTTTGGCATAATGCTCACTGAAGATCCAGTGTCGCAGGGGGCGTTAGGGTATTTGTTTCCTTGATGAAGCATGGAACCACAAACTTCCAGGATCACTTTTCTTTTTCAAACAGGTTCTCTGCTTCATCTTCTCTCTGAGGTGATTGAACATGATTTCTATGTCATCATCTGTTTCCCTTGTTTCCCTGAAAAACATCCACAATCTGTGAGTATAATAAGCTTCATCAAAAGATATGTTGGTGTCAAAATCGGTTACCGATGAAATCAATGTGAGAAACCTACCGGGAGAATGCATTTGTTGGGGTCAAAAATGGTATTCTCGAAATCATCATCTAAAAATTGTGTTTCTATACGAATGCAGTCTCAAAATCGACTTAAAAAAATCTTCGGGCCAAATCTCAAAAGAAGGAACATGATCGACAAACTCGCAATACGGGCGAGTTGGTCAGCACGAATCAACCAACTCGCCATACAAGCGAGTTGGTCAGCATGGACCGACCAACTCACCCGTATGGCGAGTTGGACAAGGCTAACTTGCCATACAAGCGAGTTGGTAGGCACGACACGGCCAACTTGCCCGTATGGCGAGTTGGACAAGGGCCAACTCACCAAATAGGTGAGTTAGATGGCACGAGCAATCTGACTCGGCTCATTCGGAAAGTCGGATCAAATCAATCCAGTTTCACCTCGTTAAACTCCCTTTTTTATACTTGATCGAACTTATCTTTGTTCTGTCTCGGTCAGGATTGACATTGGAACTTTACCGAAAGAACTCATTTTCTCGAGAAAGGATTGGGTCGATCGTATGAGACGGTAATGGTTAACTAAAAAACTTGAGACATACGCCCCACAAGAAAGATCCTAACTCTCGGACGACGTCGTCTTAGCAATGCTCTTTCAATAAAATCGTAGAAACGCTAAGTCAGAAAACGGCCCGATGAGGTCTAAAGCTCAGCTAAAGGCCCACTCGCGATTTTATGTGAAAACAAGCCCAAACTTTGTGACGGTTTATCTTTATTTTGCAGGAGGGGATAAATGTTAAGTTTGGAAGATAAATGTCAAGATCGAAGGATAAATGTTAAGTTTCTGTAGATAATCATGAAGATCAAGGAAAAAAAAGAATATTTCCGTGAAGCGATAAATTCGACCAAGGGCAGAAGGGAAAAGAGAAAACCGCCTCTAGAGGAGTATATAAGGACTTCAAGGGTGATGATGCAGAGAACACACGAAAATCTCCACTCAGAGAAAAAATAGCTTACACTTAGAGCATTTAGGAAACTTTTCGTTTTTGTTATTCGAGCTGCGACTTAACTAGGGTTTTGCAGTCTTAGGTTATTAGAACTAGGGATCTCGCCGACAGCTCTCATAGCCGAGGCTCCTATCCTGTTGTAAACGCTCATACGAAAATTCGGAACTAGACATCTATTTGCTCTCTTTTCAATTCTTACTTTGTTTTTTGATATTTACTTTGTATTATGACTGATTAGCGTGTGGTTTTTCAGATATTCGGGACCTCTGGGAAACTACGGTTTACCCTGCGTTCCCAACTCAACGGAAATCGACAGTGCAAATTTTGGTTCCCACATTGTGAGTCCCCGCGTTTTCAAACCTCTTCCACCGGTTTACCCTTGTTTCGCTTGAGGACAAGCAAGAGATTAACTCTGGGGGAGTTGATATGGTCTGATATTTAACACTTTTAGGCCATGATATCAGCCATATTTAGAGTATATTATATGTTTTTGGAGTTGTATTAGAGTATTTTTCAGGTTCAGGTACGTTCTAGAGCACTTTGGTGATTCTGGAGCTGTTTGAGATGCAGAACTGTGCAGATGCGTCAGAAATTTATCTAGGGATGAAGATCTTCCCACAATGCAACTGAACTGAGATTTTGACCCAAGATAGAGCTTTGAGTTCAAATGGCACCAGTTTGAGGTCCATCTGACGGTTAGATCTAAAGTTATGCATGATTTACTAAAGAGTGATATGTCTGACTCGCGAGAGGAAGCTATCGAGAAGATGAATGAGTGTCGATCGATGTCCCACTCTTGGTGTATTTTGACGGTGATCCCAGAAGACAGGACCGACTTATTTTATGGCTGACTTAAGCCTAGAGGCCATCAAAAATTACCAGAATACCCTTGCATTACTTTAAACCATATTTATGTGTTTCTATGCCATTGTCTAGGCAACAAGCTTTATTCATAGTTGTAGGTTAGGAGAGAAGAGAGGAACAAATGAGAGTTGATCGAGGAACATAGTGAACATATCAAATTAGGTCGTAATGCTTGACTAAAGCGACCATCGATCGATGCTAGTTCAATAACGTCGATCAACGGTCAATTCGAGTTCACAACGAGAGTTGGAGCAAAGAGTTATTCAATAGATTAGACTCACAGTGAGAGCTGGTCGTCTTTTATATTAGATATCAAGTTCTATGACTAATAACCTTAGCATCTATCCACTATAATCCTGATTACCTGAATGAAACCCTAAGTCTAGCAATCCTTCCTTCCATCAAACAGCTCCTTGATTTACTTGCTTTATTATTTATAGCTTTATATTATCTGACCTAGTGATATAGCCTATTTATTACCAGTTTTAGGCCATGTTCTAGGCTCTACTTAGGGTCTATTACGTATTTCTAGACTATGTTTTGGAGTATTTACAGGTCTAGGTACTCATTGGAAGCAATTGGAGGTTTTGGGCTATTTTGGAGCATTTAGGATGCTCAGCCAGGAAATCAAAGTCTGATTATGTTTATTCATCGAAGCATCGATCGACATCACACAATGTGCCTCGATCGACGGCCAAGTCGGCCAAGAGATTTTTGAAGACCTGAGAAATTACAAGTTTTACCCATAAGTTTAATCATTTGCAAGAAAAGTCCCTGTCAGAAATATAGACTATTTATTAGGGTTTTCTATCTTAGTTTAGAGAGCCGCCAAAGTTGTAGTGAAAAGAGTTGGAACACCTTTCTACATCTATTGGAGAGAGAGATCTGAACCTTATTACAAAGAAGATCTTGAACTCCTTATCTCTTTACTCAGTTTATTTAATTGAATTTATTCAGACTTTAGTCATGTTCTTCATTGCCATGTCTGAGTAGTTCATTGTTAGATTTTGGGTTCTTCAATGGTAATAATGTCTTGTTGATCTTATAGAATTGTTAGGGTAATCTTCTTGGTTGTTTGTTTAAGTTGCTCTTAATGCTAAATTGAACTTGATCGCCTCAATCTTAGAAGTTAGAGTTCCATAGCGCAAGCGAGAGCCTAGTTATGGCCATGATCCTATCTTAAACAATTTAAACAACTGGTAACAAGCGAGAGTTGAATTAGAAGTTTAGAGTACCCACCAAACCGCAAAACCAGTACCATTTAGAAAGAGCATCGATCGATACCACTATATGGACATTGATCAATACTCAACCGAGATGCGCGAGAGTGATCTCCTAAACGCTTAGGTTTGAGTTCGAGAACGGTACTTAATTAAAACGGTAGCAATCTATTAATATGCATTTCCTAATCTTACCTGAGAATTCACTGTTGGGGTCAAAAATGGTACTCTCGAAATCAACATCTAAAAATTGTGTTTCCATATGAATGCAGTCTCGATACCGTCTCGAAGAAAGTTTCCAAGCCAAAAACTCGAGAGAAAGGAACACCAAACTAACCAGGCAGTCAAACTCGCCGAACGGGCGAGTTGGGCAGTCCATGCCGACCAACTCGCTTGTTTGGCAAGTTGGCCAGCGTAGGCCGACCAACTCGCCCATTCAGCGAGTTGGACCATGGGCCGACCAACTCGCCCATTCAGCGAGTTGGGTTGGACAAAACAAACAATTCGAGAAACGCGCAAGTTGGGTCGAACAAAACTACTAACTTGCCCGTTCGGCGAGTTGGATCAAACAAGATAAACCAACTCCCCCGTTCGGCGAGTTGGACAAGCCCAACTCGTCAAACAGGCGAGTTAGGTAGCACAAGCAATCCAACTCGCACGTTCGGCGAATTGGATCAGTCAATCCATTTTCACCTCATTCTCGTAAGTCCCTCTTTCGAAACTTGATCGAACTTATCTCTTTTTCGTCTCAATCGAAATTGACATTGGAACTTTATCGAGAAAACTCGTTTCCGCGTGGAAAGATCGGTTAGATCGTGTAAGACGATAACGGTTAACTAAACACCTGGAGTCGTGTGCCCCATACGAAAGATCCTAACTCTCAGACGACATCATCTTAGGAATGCTCTTTCGATAAAATCGTAAAAACGCTTAAGTCAAAGAACGGCCCAAGAAGGTCTAAAAACTCGACTAAACGCCCACTCGCGATTTTATCCAAAATTGAGCCAATCTTTTGGGAGAGTTTATCATATATTTTGCAGGAAGGGATAAATGTTAAGTTCAGAAGATAAGTGTCAAGGTCGGAAGATAAATCTTAAGTTTCCAAAAATAATCATGATGATCGAGGGAAAAATGAATATTTTGGTGAAGCAATAGATTCGACCAAGGGCAGAAGGGAAAAGAGAAAACCGCCTCTAAAGGTGTATATAAGGACTTCAAGGGTGAGGATGCAAGGGAGACGTGAAAATTCTTACTCACAGCAAACTTAGCACTTAGGGAAATTAGGCATATACCCGTTTTACTGTTATCAAGATGCGACTCAACTAGGTTATTAAGGTCTTACAAGGTTAGAACTAGGAATTCGCCGACGAATCTTTCCGCTAAGGCTTTACCTATTGTAACGCTCAGACCACTGATTAGGAATAAAGTTTAGATCGTTTTTCGGTTTTTCGAGAGTTTAGATCGGTTTGCAAAATCTGCCTAAGCAGTCGCAGAACAATAGATCGAGACAGGAAAATTCCAAAGATTTAGATCGCTAAACTATTCTCCTAGATCCTAAGTTCCCTAAGGTTTTATGGCTATCTCCGAAGCGTTTATTTCTTAGTACCTTCCTATGAAATTCCAAGTCTGATTTCAAAAAGTTCCAAGCCGGTCATACCTTAGTTTTCTCAAAGGTTTGGGTTCACCTATTCTCCATTTTGGTTGCTCATCTCCCCTTCCTCTTCTCGTGTCTGTACGCCCCTTAAGAATGGTAACACTGGTAGTTCTTCCTGGCCGCGTTTAGGCTCGAACCTGTCTTGCGGTTTTTATCGTAAAGTTCCCACGGTAACTCCAATAGAGACGAAACAAGAGATGTTTTGATCGAGATTCAAAAGAGAAGGCTAAGATGGAGGTAAGGGCGAGTAGGATGCCCAATAGGTCGAATAGGAGCAAGCGAAGGAGTTTAGGCGAGTCTCATTTGTTTGTCGTAAAATCTCAAGGGAAACTCCGATTGAGATGAAACGAAAAGCGTTTTGATCAAGATTCGAAAGAGAGCACAAAGGAGACGCTCATCATGGCTTGCCCAAATCGCCATGAGACGAGTTAGAGGGAATAAATCAAACTCACAATCGGGGCGAGTTGGACAGTGTGCGTCCAACTTGTTTTGATCGTAAAATCTCAAAAAACTTTGATTGGGACGAAACGGAAAGCGTTTCGATCAGGACTCAAAGAAGAACAAAAAGGTGAGCCCAAAGGGTGCTCATCCAGTCCAACTCAGGCGTTTGGCGAGTTGGATTGGCCAACTAGTCCAATGGGCGAGTTAGACGGCTTATTTCGTCCAACTCGCCCGTTCGGCGAGTTGGAATTGTCAAACTCGCCGATCGGGCGAGTTAGACAGCTCGTTTCGTACACACTCGCCAGTTCGGCGAGTTGGACTGGTCCGACATGTGTGTCCAACGTATTTTGATCGTGAAATCTCAAAGGAAACTCTGATTGAGACGAAACGAAAAGCGTTTCGATCGTGACTCAAATTGGAACGCAAAGGTTAGCCAAAGGACTGCTCGTCCAGTCCTACTCGCCCGTTTGGCTAGTTGAATTGGTGAACTTGACCAATGGGTGAGTTAGACGGCTCGTTTCGTCCAACTCGCCCGTTCGGCGAGTTAGACGGCTTGTTTCGTCCAACTCGCCCGTTCGGCGAGTTGGACTGGTCAAACTCGCCTGTTCGGCGAGTTGGACTGGTCAAACTCGCCCATCGGGCGAGTCAGATGGCTCGTTTCGTACAATTCAACCGTTCGGCGAGTTGAACTGGTCCGACCTGTGCGTCCAACTTTTTTTGATAGTAAAATCTTAACGGAAACTCCGATTGAGACGAAACCAAAACTGTTTCGAACGAGATACAAAGAAGAACGCAAAGGAGAGCCAAAATGATGCTTTTTTTTTCAAAATCGCCCTATGGGCGAGTTGGACTGGTCAAATCTCCCAATGGGCGAGTTGCACGGCTTGCACTGTCCAACTCGCCCGTTCGGCGAGTTGGACTAGTCAAACTCGCCCAATGGGCGAGTTTCACTGCTTGTACTGTCCAAATCGCCCATTCGGTGGGTTGGACTAGTCAAACTCGCTCAATGGACGAGTTGCATGGCTTGTACTGTCCAACTAGCCCGTTCGGCGAGTTGGATTAGTCAAACTTGAGTTTGGATGGTATGCTGGTGCGGTCGTTTTGTAAACGTTTTCAATTTTTTTCTACGAAAGTTGTATCATAAAATGCTAACTCGTTTCACTTTCCGAACGATGTTCCATAAAACATTGTCAAGTTTGATTTTACGAAAGTTGTTTCGGAAAATGTTGCTGAGCTTTAATTTTATGAAAGTTATTCCGCGAAATGTCATGAGTTTAGTTTTACGAAAGCTGTTTCGTAAAATGTTGCTTAGTTTAATTTTACGAAAGTCGTTATGTAAGCGTGTTTTCGTGTTTGGCTGTAGGAGAGTCGTTTTCTTGAAAACTTACGTTGTAGCCTCTGAATCTTTGTGTCTGATGAACTTAATTATTGAGAGTCAACTTAATCGGAGATTTTCTCGTTTCGGCAAGATTGATCCGAGAGGATTTTGAGTAGTTTTTCCAAAGTAAGTGTAAGTGATACTCATCGAGAATTAACTGACTATGTCACATAGAATCGAAGCTTGACTTTTTACGAAATCTTAGGTTTTGGAGAATGTTTTAGCAGTGAGGGATACGATCTCTCATTTTTCTCAGTTTAGTTTTCGTCAGCCGTTATAGGTTTCGAGTGATTCAATAGAGATCAACTTCGTTTCTTCGAAAATTGTCCATAAGAAGTACAACAGTGGGGGTTGTGCAACCGATTTGATGTGCTTCCTATCTATGTGAGGAATGTAGGGTTTCTCCACAATTTCTGGGAGAGCAAGTTTTATTTTTCTGAAAGGTTTTTGAAAAAGTTCTTTTGGTCGAACCCTTATGCGCTGAGATTCCCCCAACTTGGTAGCGAGACAAACTTTACGGGGTTTGATAGATTTTATCGTTACCCTTTCTGTTTAGTGAGAGTAATATCGGTGTTTGCATAAGCGTTGGCGACGGGAGCAGTCACTGCTGGAGTTGTTTTACCAGCGTTGTTGCGAGCTGCTGTATTGTCTTTCGTATTTCCAGACATTGTTTCGAACAAGCGTTTTGTGGCCATAAGTTAGAGTAATCCGACCCCCCTCCTTCTAGCGCCAAACTGTGGGGACAAAAATTCACACTTCAATTTCCGTTGAATTGGGAACACAAGGTAAACCCTAGTTTCACAGAGGTCCCGGATATCTGCTAAATCACACGCCAATCAGTCAGAATACGAAGTAAATATCTAAAAAAGTAAGCATCGAAAAGAGAGAAAATAGATGTCTTACTCCAAATATACGTATGAGCGTTTACAACATGATAGGAGCCTCGGCTATAAGAGCTGTTGGCAAGATCCTAGTTCTAATAACCTAAAACTGCAAAACCTTAATTGAGTCACAACTCGAATAACAAAAACAGAAAGTTGTCTAAATGCTCTAAGTGTTAAGCTATTTTTTCTTTGAGTGGAGATTTTCGTGTGTTTTCTGCATCATCACCCTTGAAGTTCTTATATACTCCTCCAGAGTCGGTTTGCACTTTCCCCTTCTGCCATTGGTCGAATTTATCGCTTCGCGGAAATATTCATTTTTTCCTTGATCTTCATGATTATCTTCGGTAACTTAACATTTATCCTTCGATCTTGAAATTTATCTTCTGAACTTAACATTTATCCCTTCCTGCAAAATAAAGATAAACCGTCAAAAAGTTTGGGCTTGAGTTTGGGTAATATTGCGAGTGGGCCTTTAGCCGAGCTTTAGATCTCATTAGGCCATTTTCTTACTTAGGCGTTTCTACGATTTTATTGAAAGAGCATTTCTAAGACGACGTCTTCCGAGCGTTAGGATCTTTTGTATGGGATGTATGCCTCTAGGTATTTAGTTAACCGTTACCGTCTCATACAATCAACCCGATCCTTTCTCTAGAAAACGAGTTCTTTTGGTAAAGTTCCAATGTCAATCATGATCGAGACGGAACGAAGATAAGTTCGATCAAGGATCGAAAAAGGGAGCTAACGAGGACAAGGTGAAAATGGATTGATTGATCCGAATTGCTGAACGAGCGAGTCGGATTGCTCGTGCCACCTAACTCGCTTGGTCGGCGATTTGGACTCGTCCAACTCGCCGAACAGGCGAGTTGGTAGTGCCATGCCATCCAACTCGCCGTACGGGCGAGTTGGTCGTGTCGTGCCATCCAACTCGCCCGTACGGGCGAGTTGGTCGTATCGTGCCGTCCAACTCGCCGTATTGGTGAGTATGCCATGTCGTGCGGTCCAACTCGCCGTACGGGCGAGTTGGTCGGTCCTTGTTGTTTGATTTGCCTGTTCGACGAGCTAGACGTCTTGCTCGGCCAACTTCTCCGTCCAGGGAGGATACGTTTACCCGAGGTCTTTGGAAATTTTTTTCCTGATGGCTCATTTGTGTCTACCGTTCCTTTGTGGCCAGTCAATATTTGACCTCGATTTTTCCCGTTCCCCCTTTTCTGAGACATTATCTCTTTCTTTCACAAAGGGCGCGTTTTCCCGGTAGGTTTCTGACGTCGACTCTGTCGTAACCGATTTTGACCCCAACACACAATATCTCTAACTTATCTTTATCGTCTCTACTATATTGCAACCACATCAAATACATGCTAATCTTAGAGAAATTTTATATACCTTAACCTAGTATAGCAACCAAATCCATTCTACCAACAACTTAGCTAATACTAGTCTGACTCACCCCTCTACTAACCTTATTTCTTGCCTAAATAGATATGTAGGCTTTACCTTGGGAATATCGATCAACTAACACATGGACTCTTACTCCTGCAAGTATTCTGAATACATAGGTAGTAGTCTTCTCTGATCCCATTCTTCCCTCTTTTCTCTCTTCTCTGAATCTTGTTAAATCTCAAATTCAACGGACAATGATGCTGATACAGTCCATCTTGCCATCTTATTTTCGTTTCTTTTGGGAAAAGTTGTAGGTGAATAGTGAGATCATCAGTAATGTACTTACCCCTCGCTTCCAACGATGTGTGATCATTCCTTTGAATTATAATAGTGGGGTCATCGGTAATGTTACTACCCCTCTGCATCTCAGGAAATCATCTCAATCTTTTCTTTCTTTCTTTCTTTTTATAGATACCAAAGAGAGCGAGAGAAGGGAATCTGAAGCACACAGACTTTTACCTTCCAGACCTGCAGGAAGAATCCGATCAAATGTATGCCAAACCCCAAAGCAAGCAAATAAGTCAGTATTAGGTTGGAGGTTAGCTTCGGTTCCTTCAAACTTTCTAAGCAAGTGTGATATAGTGGCAGGATGACCCACTTTGGTATCTATAGTAATCTCTACAAGTCACAAGTCTAAGAATAGTGCTATAGAGTTGTTAGTGAAAACGTAAAAATTTAAATCTGATCATAATCCCCTCTTGACTCAATAAATTTTTTTGAAAAACTTATATAGATATAGGAAATAAAAGCTCAAAACAATAAATAGCATTAGTGAACCTCCCCCAGACTTAAATTACACTGTCCCAGTGTAATCATGTCCTCGTTTGGTCTAGAAATAATTAAATCATAAGAAAAAGTTGTAGAGAAAGTCTAGTATACCAAACTCCGAAAGGAGTGTCGACCGATTGTGTGGTATGAGTGTTGATCGATGGTAAACCATCCAAGCCGTCGACCAATGGTAAGCTGATGTTGTCGACCGATGATGTTCTCGAACAGTCAACTCCTTCTCTTTAAAAAATTCAAAACTAAAACCAATTCTGAAATAAAAAATAGCAGAAGTAAAAACAAGAGTGACTTACCTCCAGAGACACTTTATGAGTTTTGTTTCCGTGGAGGGACACATTCCCTGGTTGGCACACTTTGTGTTGACACCTGTTTTTCTTTGGACGGAGAACCTTCTGTCTGGGTAAAGGGTTTTGTGTTTCATTTAAGGAGGCAACTGAGTTTCTGAATGTAACTAGTTTTTGTTTCTCAGTTGCAATTAATGTGGAAGGTTAAAATTTTAAGTAGGTTTATGGTAATGGTGATTTTTTTTGGAACGTTGGATTTGCAAATGGGATAAGGATCGAACGGTTTAGATGGGTAAAGGAACATTGTTGGTTTGTTTTAATGTGAGCCGCAGGTGGAGAGAAGTTGAGTTCCCCTTTTACGATTGAGTTTCACTTGGAAGATACGGTGGAAGCTGAGGTTGTTGATTTTTTTGGTTTTTATTGTATAGAACATGTGGTATTTGAGATTTAGTTTTAGCTAAGTTATTTTAATTTGTGTGGAAGCATTTAATGTTGTGGTTGGTATTTGGTGTTTAGTAATTTTGTTTGGTATTAATATTTTGTCTTTGTGTGTGCTGTTCACTGTAGATGGAGGATATGTGTGGAGCATGGTACTTTGGTTCTGATGGTAAATGGGAGTTTGTTGTGGACAAGAACATGATGGCTAGGTCGATAACTGTCTTCGAAGGAAAATCCATGAAGTAGCTAGAGGGATGAGTACTTAATAAGTTCAGGATAATGGGAGATATGTTTTCTGTTGCGCTAAGCTTCTGGCCACTGGATAGTAGAGATCTTGCAATGGGAATCAAAACCCCACATGTCTTGTTGACAGAAGATGGGGCGTTGAGGTTTTTTTTAAACATATGAAGGTTAGCGGGTCCATCAATCTGTTTGCTACGTTTGAACATCTTGATGGATTTTGTATGGAACCTGGTAATGATGTGAGGTTTGAAACACCTAGGGTGGATAGGACTCGATTTGATAGCACCGTCAGAGGTAGAGAAAAGGACGTCCAAAGTGTAGACTCAAAAAATCATCGAATAAATCTAGATGACTTTGAATTGATCAAGGAAGTGGAGAAATTTGAGGAAAGCATGAGGTCTGAGAGTCATCAAACGAGTGTAGGAAATGGTGGAGTTTGCAGTGAAGGTATTGATAGTGATTATAGTGGGCCAGAAGAGGTTGATGAGAGGGATGTTAGGCGAAGAGGGTATGATGAGGAATTCTGGGAACCACTAATTCCTGGTGATTCAGGTGGCTCAGATGCAGTGGATGTTGTATTCAAAAGTGAGGAGGGCAATGGAACAATTAAGGATGAAGATGGAAGAGGACCTTATGGCAGTTCTACGAATGATTCATTTGATCATATTGTAGATCCTACTGGTGGAAGTGCGGGTGAGAGAAGTAGTGGGAACAAGGGAAATCCTATGGATGATTTTGCGTGGATGGGGAAGACAAGTGTCGGTGGGGAAAATGATCGTGGACAGGGACTAGGTGGACGCAAGAAGGAGAAGAGGAAACTACAGGAGGTTGATGATGAGAGTTTGACATTCCTCCTTTATATGGTGACACCGTGTATGAAGTTGCAGAGATACCAGGACTTGATGTGGAAGAATCAGATGGAATCGTGCGTGTTGGTAAAGTCTATGGCAGCAAGGTAGATTGCCAAAATATCATTGGCTATATATGCAATCAAGGAGCAGTTTCAATTCAAACAGACTCAGACAAAGGTTGACTCATTTGTGTGTGAGTGTCCAGATCAAAGGTGTGATTGGAGAGTAACGGCACATGAGATTCACGGTACTGGTTACTATGAAATTAGGAAAACGCAATTGGAGCATTCTTGTCCAATAGAGACAAGGAATGGGTACATGAGCAGAGGGACTGCAAGGGTTATTGCTGCGGTTTTTACAGGGCCAAATTCAGGGAGCCTTCTAAGGCCCAAAGGTTGGAAAATTGCAGCTGCTGGTGTTGGAGGATCTTAGGATATCCGGGTCTTACATGAAGTGTCAAAGAGATAATGAGAACACAGTTTTGGATTTGAGGGAACCAGATGATGATTCCTATACAAAGCTTGGAGAGTATTTGTACATGCTTAAACTAGAAAATCCTGGGACTGTTGCTGATATAGAGACATAAGCTGATGGTGAAGGTGTGGAGCTGTTTCTCTACATGTTTTTGTCGTCTGGTGCATCCATAAGAGAATTCAAGTATCTGAGGCATGTTTTGGTGGTTGATGGTACTCACCTTACTGGAAAGTATAAGGGTGTGTGCTGACTGCTAGTGGACAGGATGGTAATTTTCAAGTGTTTCCTTTGGCGTTTGTGGTAGTGGACGCAGAGGATACTGAGTCTTGGACATGGTTTTTACAAAAGGTAGAGAGGATTCTTGCTGATTCAGCAAACTTAGCAATTATTTCTGATAGAGCAACAACAATTGCAAACACGGTGAGTTGTGTGTACCCCCAAGCTCACCATGGTTATTGTATTTTTCATTTAGCAAGGAATGTGAATGCTAGATATTCAAGCAAGGGGCTTGCAAGGCTGGTAACTGCTGCGGCCACAGCACATATGATGCGAGATTACAAGCAATACTGTGACAAAATCAGAAGAGCAAGCAGTGCTTGCGGGATCTACTTGGGCTAGATAGGGGCGGCACATTGGTCGAGGGCATATTTTGGTGGTCAGAGATATAACATAATGGCAAGCAACATAGCTGAGCAACTAAACAATGTCCTCGTTGAAGGGAGGTCATCCCCAGTAGTTGAGTTAGTCATGTTTATACAAGGGATGAAGACTAGGTGGTTTAGTGCCCTTAGGACGAAGGATGAGAGACATAGGGGTTTGATGACTGTTGAAGTAGATAAGGTTATGAACAAAAGCATGGCGCTTGTTACGGGGAGAAAAATTAACTTTGTTTCCAGTTGGAGCAGTCAGGTTGTAGGTAAGTTTGGTGGTTACGAGAATGTCATGCTGGATCAGAAGAAATGTACGTGCAAATATTTTGATAACATGAAGATACCCTGTGGTCATGCTATGATCGCTGCTGACAATGTTGGCCTAGCTTACGAGACACTGGTTGGGCATTGTTACAAGACTGTTTCTTGGAGGGAAACATATACTGGTGTGATCAGTCCGATAGGTGACCCTAGGGATGAAAATATTCCTGAGAGTGTAAGGAGAAAGCTTTTAATGCCACCTTTGACAAAGAGGCCAGTGGGACGTCGCAAGACTAAACACATCCTATCGACTGGAGAGATTCCTGTAATTAGTGTTAATACTAGTAAAAAACTGTTAGAATTTTTTTGTTTGGCCTAATGTGTGGTTGTGGATGGCAGGTTCCAAAGAAGAAGCACGTGCCAAACAAATGTAGAAGATGCAGGGGTGGCAGACATAATAGGACTAATTGTACAAACCCCATATGATTTGGTGAAGCTGGGGTTGGAATTGGTGCTTTGGTGATGTGTCAGATGTAAGGAAGTGGTTGTATTAATATTGTTTTTGAACTAGTGGATGCTGAGCTTTGGATGAGTGGGCTTGTCGGTTTATGTTTTTTTTTGTATTTTGGATCTTTTGGAGACATTATGGTAAGAGATGACTACATCTTTGTGTTGAAATTTGTATTGTGTGGTTGTTTTTATGTGTTGTATTGGAGTTTGAATGTTTAGGAGAGTTCGGTGTTTGAGGGAATCACCTTAGGGGGTGGAATTTGAATATTGTGAGGTGAAGCGAGGAGCAACAATTTCACATGATAATTAAGGAACATAGATGCATACATGATCCATCAGAGGAGAAAAAAAACCAAAGACATACATTGGGGGTTAAAAGACAATAGGCTATTACATGATATTCAATTGAACATTAACTGGATTAGTGGTGAAAGTCTAGATCTTAGTTCTAAAACTCTCCAATATAAACAAAATCTCGGCGATGTCTTTCTTGATATCAAGAAGATCTTCCTTAATTTCGAGGAAGTCTTTTTTGATCCCATTTTGTTTGCCGACCAGCAGGTCCAAATTCTGTATGCGTTCGTCGACCCACTTGAACACATGGCTAGGACCAAACGTTGCTCCGCAGCGGAAGAACCTTCTTCCAGGGTTTTCTTTTGTCTTAGATGTCAGAACAATGGTGGAAGATCCACATTGGCACAGTCTTTGGATTCCGTTAGCACGTTCCATTGGATGATCTGCAACGGGAATCTGAAAACCAGAGCAAAAGGTATGGCGGTGAGAAGAGAGATAATAGTGTGACTTATAGGAAAATGCAGAGGAGGAAGTACCAGTGACAATGAAGTTTTGCGGGAGGAGGGTAATCGTGTGGATGTGGTTGTGTAACTTTTTAGATCTGGGGTTAACGAAGGAGACAAAGAAGAGAGGTGGTTCTCTTAAAAACTAAGGGACGTCATCTTCGAGGTAGCGAACAAAACGCTGCTTAGTGAAAATGAATGTGTGGACGTGGATGTGGTTCGGTGGATGAGTAATTTGTAATTGGTTCTGTAACATTGTTGTGGATAAGTTTACGTGGATACAGTGCAACTTGTGAACGTCGATTGACAATTGACTTTTAATTGTTTCATTGCGAATTTTACGTGGGTAGGGTACAATTTTTTTAAAAAGAGAACTGGTTAAGCTCGATTAACAAAAGGACCACAACGTTAATGTTTGTGGCTAAAGAGTACCTGAGAAAGCATAACTAGTTGGGCACATTACATAAGGGTTAAAACAAAAGGGGCCTCCAGAGTAATAAACAAACACATTAGCTGATACGAGACTAGGTGGAAGTGGTTGGGCAAGCAGGGCGGACAAAAGTTTTGTAGGCTTCCATTGCGTAGAGTTGGCGGAACTTGTCAACATTACTATCTGTGATCCCGAGCATGTGTGGGTATAGGTCCCCGTGAAGGTGCATTTCCATGAACTTAACACTAACCGGGCCACAGTCTCCAGTCCGCAATTTTTGGTAGATGTCCGGGACACGCATCCAAGTGAAAGGTGATAGGTCACTGCACTGGTCCTTAGCTACATAGTGAATAAGGTAAGGGAGCATGTGAAGAATGGGTTTGAGGAATCGTTGAGCCTTGTTATCGCCATACAAGATAGGTAGTGGATCCAATACTTTAACGTGTCGCATCACCAGGTTGATAACTAGACCCACACAGTGCTTGTCAGTCCATATCATGGGAGTGTAGACAGTGTGAACTTCTTTCATCCAGGTTTGGCCAGGAAACAAGATCATTTTGGTTAGCCGTGGATCCCAACGGAGTCTCTCGTTCTTTATTGCGGCTTGGAATTGGCGTTCTTTGGACTGCATGAAAGATGTCAAAGATGAGGGGTGTGAAGGAAGCATTTTCCATTTTTAGTACGTCCTTGTGACGATCTCCAAGCATTATCATTTGTAGTTTCATGTGCTGTGGAGAAAAAGAAAATGTGTTTAGGTAGTGAGAAGCTGAAATAGGGTGAAGAACATGGTATTATAGGATTGGTCGAAAATGTACCAGTGTGTTCGTCCAGTGTTTTGGAGTGGCTAGTTGGAGGAGAAAATCGTTGGAAAAATCCAACTGTGAAGGTGTAATGTGGAATCTGGCACCATGGAAAAAAAGAAAACATATTAATTAAGGGGAATTCGTTGGAAGAGATGTCGGAAACCTACACATTCTTGTTAAACGACAAGGTTGTTGAAAAAAGTTCCCACAACTCTTGGGGCGGTACGGTTATGAGTAGATATGGGGGATTACATGGCAGTTGAGAAGTGCTTGGGCAAGGGCCTTTTCCTCGTCAGATGGAGAATGTAGAGGTAGTGTTTTGGCCGGCGAGGAGTCACTAAGTTCGCATACTTCCGCATCTTTGTTTTGTAGCTGCAAAACAAGTTACTGGCAAAACTTTAGCAGTAAAAACTGTGGTGGGAGCTGGGTTGACAAGACTGAGACAACATACCTTGACTTCATCAATTACCAGCTGATTTTTTTTGGCCGCTTGTGTCTGCAGTTAAGTGAGTAAAGTTAAAAAGTACCATAATTGGCACAACTAGAATATAAAGACTAAGAAAGTGAAAACCACACTTTCTCTCTCGGGAGGCTTGAGTCCAGGCCGGGTGAGACAGACAGCTTGAGAGCAGCATGTGCGGCGAACGCATTGGTAGCAGAGGAGTGGATGGAAAACCCTGTAGGGGATCCAGCTAGCTTGTTGGGAGAGTTGCTGGGCGTAATATGTGTGGGAGAAAGGGGTGCAAATGGGGCTGAGGAAAGATCAGTCGGGATGAGTCGTAGAAGGGCTGAGAGCTATCAGTTTGTTGTGTTGGGATGTATTTAGGGGGAGTTCCCGTGGTTTGTTTTTTAGTGGGAGTCGCGTCAAACTGTGGTAATGAGGCCATCTGGGTGAAGTGTTGTGACAGGCTAACTTAGTGGAAGAGAGGGGTGTTAGCAGGAGATTGTTGGTTGGGAGAGGGGAGGGGGTTGGGTAGAGTGATTGGTTATGGTGGAGGTGTGTATGTTGGTTGATTGCAGACGAGGTTAGTAGTATTAGTGTATGTGACGTTGGGTTCAATGGTTCTGTAAGTCAGATAAATGGCGGATTACTTGGTTATGGTTGAGGAAGGTGTGATCCGCAGAGTTGTGTTCATCTGAAATATGATCAGGGGAGTTGTGGATCGACGAGCAGTGTTTGGAGTGGGGGTGAGTAGAGTTGGGGTCGGAAGAGTAGTTGTCGACAGAGTTGTGGACATGGGAGCTGTGTTCACGATCGTAGTGTTGGAAGAGATTGTGGTTTGGTAGAGAGTGGCTAGGTGATTTGTGAGGTGAGGAAATGTGTTCATGTGGGTTCTGGAGTGGGTACTCATGAATGTTGGGGTTTTAGGAGTCAGGAATTTTGTCTTTGCATTGGGAAACAGGATAGCCATCTTCCTTCAACTGGACATCCTGTGAGGAAGTTAAGCAATGTAAGATCATTTGGAGAATGTTGAGGTAGGTGATATTGTGTTCCATAGGAAATATACCTGGTTGATCTGAGGAGTTGGAGGGGTTTGAGACGCGTGGTGGAGGCCATTGGGATGATTAGATTTTTGTGATGCTCGAGATGTGTTACGGCGCTGGTGTTTGAATGCATACTGTTGAGTTTCAGTTTTGCCTTGAGGCTCTCAGTGGTGGCTTCTAGTATGGTGACTTTGGCTTCCAATTCAGAGACTTTGGTAGCCAGCCAGTGATTGGTGGGAGCGGGGGTTGAGGTGGAGGTAGTGAAAAAGCGGGTTATTGGCCTTTGATTTTTTGTAGAGTCTTTTTTCATTGGAGCTTATGTGGGTTTATGTTTAGATTCTTTCCTCTTTCTTGTGGACGGGTTCTTCTGGTATGGGAGTAACGATATTAAGAGGCATAGAAGAGTGTCCTCCAGGCCATATTGACTTTGTGAAGTGGTGGTTGTTGGCTATGAGCTGCTCCATGCATGTCACCTTCTCGTCTGCCCAAACTGATTGGGGGCCACTAACAAGTGGAATGGTTGGTTTCACAGTCAGCTACAAGAGACACATAAAATAATGAGCCTGCAGTGCCAACAGGAAAATGATGATATGTTATGAAAAAAGCAAGAAGTTACTGAGGGGTTGGCTTCAACTAGTAAAACTTCCTTAAGATCAATCGAAAGATGGGTAGGTAGATTCCCGTCCAGTAAATCCATAAATAGTCTGCTTGTTTAAAGGGGCAGGAATCTCCAAATGCAGCAGAGGTATGACTCTAAAAGCAAGTAACTGCAGGGCTAGTGGGAACCCGATGAGACGAAATGTTTCCTGTTTGATTTTTTGGACAAGCGTAGCAACAAGGTTGACAACATGCTTGCCTTTCTCAAATTTCGGTGTCATACATCGAATGGTGTGCAGGAAAGATTCACGACCCCATGGAAAGTCTAGAAAGGTATCAACGTCTTGAACCATTTGCATGTACCTTAGTGTGGGACGGTGGACCTGTTGCGATGCAATCAAGACTCCATCAACTATAATGATGAAGGCAAGCCGAAGTCTTCTCCAACTAGGCATGTTGCGGTCATTCTCGAGCTGGTCTACTAAGTCTGCAATAGTGATGTTGTTGTTTTTTCCAATAAGCTCCTGCCAATAAGGATCTTTGTGTGCATTCTTTTTGTTATTTAGAAACATCTGCGAGTGATCAGGTGGTTGATGACCTTCTGGAAAATCACCACAATTAAGGCCAGTAATAGCCCCAAACTCTTCAATGCTGAATCTAAGAGGATAGCCTTTGAACACAGTCCAGAGCGTGTACTCTAGTTGAGAAATCAACTGACGGGCCAAGAGACTGTGTATTAGCTTACATGAAACAAGGCACATGCGGGTTGGGATGTCAAAAAGATTCCCGAGACTTGAGTCTCTAATCCTTGTAAATTCATGAGAATCACATAGGACATGGCGGACGAAAGCTAGTATGTTAGGTCTAGAGTAAATTTTGAGACGACGGCTGGGGAATCTATCTTTCACGAAAAGTCTATCCGGAAGTAAATGGTCTTGTCCGTTCTCGGCAAAATTATAAAACAGAGGGATTAGCTCTTGAAGATAACATGAGAGGGGCATGTATAGTTGATTTTGAAAACGAAAGCTAATGTTTCATGTCAGAGATTGAAACCTAACAAAACACGGCGGAGGAAACCTAATTAAAACAATTAGGGATTGTGTTTCTTTATTAGAGAGTGTGAGAATACCAGTTCATGGAACGATGAAAACCGAGAAACATAGAAGAGAGTAAAGGGCTTAGGGTTTGGATGGGAAAAGTCTCGTCGATTTCAAGATAGCAGCTTAGAAGAGAAAAAGGGCAAGAGTAATTATTATATTCTCTATATTCTAATAGATCTGCTCTCGTGATGTTAACTAAACTAAGAACATATTTAGTTGAGGGCATATATTGGACAAAACAAAATGAGATTGTGGGAGATTGTGTCCCTTATGCTCAATGTGTCTACTAGAGTAATTAGAAACTAGGAATGTGCTCCTAGAGTAAATTTTTTAAAACAAAATTAAAACTTACTAAACAGTGGGTTGCCTCCCACTCAGCGCTTGTTTATAATCATTAGCTTGACTTTTGGAGATCTGATCAGTCTGGATGAGATTTGGTACTTGCTCCAAAACAATTCTCAATGTCCAATATCTTCAGCTTCATCAAACCTTTTTTGAAAGCCTCTGTAGACTCTTCTCCTTTGTCTATCATCTCAGCAATAAGGAGTGCTCGAAGCATTGCAAACGGTTGTGAGAAGCATCTGCTGCGCACTCTGTATTCCCTGACACTATCTGAGAAGTGGGGAATCAATAACAATTTTAGACCATACTTGATCCTTTTTCTCTTTTTTCTCATCTTCCAATTCTTCCTCTTCCCCCCAGAATTTTCTGATCTCGTGTGGTTGCCTTCATCAAAAAGACTTTGACACTATTCAAAATCATTCTACTCTGTTACGTGATGGGTGTTGGCCGATGGTGCAGTGGTAGTGTCGATCGATGCCGGCTTGTTGATGTCGTTCGATACTCCTTCTGTGGAGACTTTGTCGAATTTGGTTGTAAATCTCAACCCTCACTGAGAATCTGCTGCATGATCATCAAATACCTCAATGTAGGGATCCATATGCACACTTCCATTTGGTGGGATAGGAGATTCAGCTTCAGATACAGTGCATGGAACCACAATCTTCACAGGATCATGTATCTTATTCACTCTTTTGTGAAACCCATCAGCTTCTTTTGTGCATATTGGTGGTCTCTACTGTTTATGGACATCAAGATATGAGGTCACAGAGTTGTACACTCTTACCTCCGTCCGTTCCAGCTCAAATATATAACAGCTCGTCCAACAGTGGGTTTCGATCGATGTTGGTTCGGTGGTGTTAATCGATATCATCCGATGGGTGTCGGTCGATATCATTAGGCGGGTGACGATCAATGTTAGCCTTTGGTGAAGTCTCCAGATCTTTTCCCGAAGTGTGCTGATTGTCATCAAGCTTTATCTCCAAGTCTTGATCTGAATTTTCAGGCTGTTTCTCATCCTCTAGCTCCAGGAAATCCTCTATAATTGACTGATCAAACTTTGGTGTTGAGTCTGAAATGTCCTGAAGGCAACTCGAAGTTTCATGGATGTCAAGTGGTGTTAATCGAGAACAGGGGTTAGTGTCGATCGATTTTGAGGTCTTAATGTCGATCGACATTGACGTCTTAGTGTCGATCGACGCTGATGTCGGATCAATAATATCAGCTTCTTTAGCTTTGCTCGGCTCAGATCCATGTTGCTCATCATCCTCTACCATATATCTCAGCATATATTCCATCTCGATCTCTAGATTTGCTGCAGCATCATAGAGAAAGTTGCTAAGGAAGGCGTTTGTGATGTCATTTCAGGTAGTGAAATATTCAGGTGACAACTTCTTGAACCAACATGCTGCCTCTCCAGCAAGAGAGTATGGGAATAACTTGCAGAGGTAGTATTCTTCAGAAACTCCATTGCGCTTAATGGTCGATGCTAGACCTTCGAATGTTTCAAGTTGGGAAAGGGGATATTCATGAGGAAGACCATGAAAGGGATGTTGACCCACAAGAGAGATATATGCAGGATTCATCTCAAAATCATTCCTCTAGAGTGTAGAACGACGCATCGCACACCTGTTAGCGTAGAACTCTTTAGGACTGTTGTAGTTTCTAAGTGCCTTTTTCGTCCAGTCTTAGCATTCCCAGCAACGTCACTAGCATCAGGGATTGCAGTCCGATGTGCATAAATCAAATGTCCTGCACTGTTGCGAGTGCGTCCTTCTTCGTCTCGTAAAACCCCATTCTTGTCAAAACTCAGTATTAGTAAATCGACCTTCTCTGTCTTCCCGCAAGTAGTGTCGATCGATACCGAGGAGTTGATATCGACCGACGTCATAGTGTTGGTATCGATCGATGACGAGGTGTTGGTGTCGATCAATACTCGTTTATTTTCATTGCTTGGAGGGTGTCGACTGCCCTCTTAGACTTATGGATCGTGCGTGAATCAGTAGACTCCTTCTTTGTAGAGCTCAAAAATCCTCTTCTCATCGCTTCCCTGTACTAAGATATATGTACCTGAAAAAAGAAGAAGAGTAGAGTAAGTAATACTAAAAATAAAAACCTAGACGAAATTCTACACCTAGTCTAATGGTGATCATAGTCCACGACAACGGCGCCAAATTTGATGTGCTCAAATTACCCCAAGAGAAAGTTTCTCAAATAAGAGAATGATTGCAGTACTTAAGGATCGTATCCACATAGACACAATATCTCACACATAGACTTGAGTTTCAGACTACGCTAGGTCAGATAATATAGAGTGATAAATAATAAAGCAAGTAAATCAAGGAGTTATTTGACCGAAGGAATGATTGCTAGACTTAAGGTTTCATTCAGGTAATCAAGATTATAGTGGATAGAAGCTAAGAGTATTAGTCATATAACTTGATATCTAATATAAAAGACAACCAGCTCTTGCTGCGAGTCTAATCAATTGATTAAGTCTTTGTTCCAACTCTCGCTGTGAACTCGGATTGACTGTCGATCAACGCTATTGAGCTAGCATCGATCGATGGTTGCTTGAGTCAAGCATTACGAACTAATTCGATATGTTCACTAGGTTCCTCGATCTGCTCTCGTTTTTTTTAACAACCTAGCTCAGCAGGATTATTCTCAGGTAATAAACAATTTTCTCGCGTGCGCCTAACTATCCTATGATCAGATTTCTAGTTAATTATTCTAGAAACAAGCATTAAGAACAATCATATTGATAGATCTAATAATTATCCTAACATTTCTATTGTTTGGCTAATCCATCAATACCCTAGAAAACCTAAACCTTGCAGATGGATCTACACATACATGATAGATGAAAGCATAAACCGAATAGATATAAAATAAAAAGAAATATAAAACCAAATGAGTTCCAAGAGAACTCTTAAGGAGTTCCTCTTTTCTTTCCTAACCTAGAATTATGAATAAAATAAAGCTTGTTGCCTAAACAATGGTATAGAAACAAATAAATAGGGTTTAACGTCGTGAAAGGGTATTCTGGTAAAATGTGGTGCCTTTTGGACTTACCTTGGCCATAAATGTCGGGCATGTATTCTGGGATCACCGTCGATCGACATTCATTCATCTTCTCGACAGCTTCCTCTCGCAAGGCAGACATACCACTCTTCAGTAATTTGGACATAACTTTAGATCTAACCATCAGATGGACCTCAAACCGGTGACATTGGAAATATAACTCAAAGATATATCTTGGGTCAAAATCGTAGCTCAATTGCACCGTGATATGATCTCCATCCATACATACATTTTATGAAGCATCTGCACAGTTCTGCATCTCAAACAACTCCAAAATCATCAAAGTACTCTAGAACGTACCTGAACCTGAAAACACTCTAATACAACTCCAAAAACATATCATAGAATCTAAATAGAGCTGATATCATGGCATAAAAGTGGTAAATATAGACTCTGTCAAATGAATATAAGCAAATTCTACATGTGGCAAACGATCTTCCCAAGATTTAATATTCCTTTTAACAAGGGCACATAGTAATGTAGACAGTTTCCTATTTACTACCTCAGTTTGCCCATCAGTTTCTTGGTAATGTGTCATTGAAAAGAGCAACTTAGTACCTAACTTAGCTCACAACGTCCTTCAGAAGTGACTAAAAAACTTAGTATCTCTATCTGAAACTATGGTCCTAGGTATTCTATGCAAACTAAAAACTTCTCTAAAGAAAAATTCGGCCACAACAGTAGCATCATCAGTCTTATGACAAGCAATGAAGTGTGCCATCTTATAGAACCTATCAATGACCACAAAGATACTATCCCTTCCTTTCCTAGTTCTAGGCAGTACTAAGACAAATCCATAGATATATCTACCCAAGGTGCAAAGGGAACATGCAAAGGAGTGTACATACCATGAGGTTGGACTTGAGACTTGGACTGCTTACAGACCACACACCGTCCACACACTCTCTCGACGTCCATTTTCATATTACGCCAGAAGAAGTGTTGTTGTAAAGAGCTCAGGGTTTTAGCTACACCAAAGTGACCCATAAGACCACCACCATGGGCTTCTCTCACGAACATCTCCCTTAAAGAATTGGAAGGCACGCACAGACGGTTTTTGTGGAAGAAGTATCCATCAGTCTAATAAAACTTGTCACTGGCCTGCTTCATAGTAGCTTGGTACGTTTCTTTAAAATCAGGATCTTGGGCATAATAACCCTTGATCTGCTCAAATCCCAACAACTTTGCATCCATGGACGAGAGTAAGGTTTACCTTCGTCATAATGCATCAGCCACTACATCCTCTTTGCCTTGCTTGTATTCAATGACATAAGGGAAGGTTTCAGTGAACTCCATCAACCTAGCATGTCTTTTATTCAGCTTTTGTTGACCCTTCAAGTACTTGAGTGATTCATGATCGTGTGGATCACAAATTCCTTTGGCCATAAGTAGTGCTGCCAAGTTTGGAGAGTCCTTACTAGTGCATGCAACTCCTTATCATATGTTAGGTAATTTAGCGTGACCCCTCAAGTTTCTCACTGAAGTAAGCAATTGGCCCCTTTTACTGCATCAAAATTGCTCCAATCCTCAACCCAAAAGCATGACACTCAATCTCGAAGGTCTTGAGGAAGTTTGGTAGTACCAGTAAGGGAGGATTGGTTAGTCTATCCTTGAGTGTTTAGAAGGCGTAATCTTGTTCCTTCGTCCAGGTGAACCCTACAATTTTCTTGATAACCTCAATCAATGGAGCTGCTATTGAACTGAAGTTCTTTACAAACTGCCTATAGAATCCTACGAGGCCGTGGAAGCTCCTAACTTTGCCTACGGTTTTTGGAACTGGCCAATCCCTGATTGCTCGTACTTTCTCTTCGTCCATTTGAATTCCCTTTGAGATTACCACAAATCAAGGAAGACAAGGCTGTCTGTTCTGAAGGAACACTTCTTGTCGTTGGCAAACAAGGTTTCCTACCTTAAAACGTCTAGGAACTTTCTCAGATGGTCGACATGCTCATCCATGGTCCAACTGTAGACCAGGATATCATCAAAGTAGACGACCAAGAATAACCCAATGAAGGTCCTTAAGACATGGTTCATGAGTATCATGAATGTTTTGGGTGCATTGGTTAGCCCAAAAGGCATGACTAGCAACTCGTATAGCCATTCTTAGTCTTAAACGCAGTCTTCTACTCATCTTCTTCTTTCATTCTGATTTGTTGATATCTGTGGGAGCTGAAATTCGCACTGTCGATTTCCGTTGATTTAGGAAGGCAAGATAAACCTAGCTTTTCCGGAGGTCCCGGATTTTTTCTAAGCAAAAACGTCAAGCGACCAAACAATGAGAACAACCAATATAACAATGAATTGATAAAACGAAAAGAGAGCAAAGAAGATCTTATTCCGAATCTGCGATTTTAGCGTTACAACAGGTAAAGCCTTGGCAGAAAGAGCCATCGGCGAGTTCCTAGTTCTATCCTTGTAAGACTTGAATAACCTAGTGGAGTCGCAGCTCGATAACATAAAACGAAAATATGCCTAATTGTCGTAAATGCTATGCTTGCTCTGAGTAAGATTTTTTCGTGTCTCTTTGCATCTTCAGCCTTGATATACTCCTTCCAGAGGCGGTTTGCTCTTTCCCCTTCTGCCCTCGGTCGAGTTTATCGCTTCGCGAAAATCTTCCATTTTCCTTCGATCTTCGTGATTATATTTGGAAACTTAACATTTATCGTCTAAACTTAATATTTATCTCTTCCTACAAAATAAAAGATAGAGTGTCATAACGATTGGGCTCGAGTTCATGTAAAACTGTGAATGGGCTTTTAGCTGAGTTTTAGACATTCTCTGGCTGTTTTTTTGACTTAAGCGTTTTTTACGATTTTATCAAAAGAGCGCTTCTGAAACGACGTCGATTTCGAAGAGAGTTCAAACTTCTCGTATACTGCAGGCAACTTTAGGTGTTTAGTTAACCATTGTCATTTTACACGATCAATTCAAACTTTATACGAGGAAACAATTTCTTATGGTAAAGTTCTAACGTCAATTTCGATCGAGACGAACAAGAACGAGTTCAATCCAATTTTGAAGGAGGGAGTTACGAGGACGGGATAAAAATGGATTGGTTGAGTTGGGCGGCTTGCTCGATCCAACTTGCCAAACGGGCGAGTTGGTAGTCTTGGTTGATCCAAATTGCCAAACAGGCGAGTTGGTTGCCTTCGGTCGATCCAACTCTCCGAATGGGCGAGTTGGTCGGCTCATGCGGTGTAACTCGCCCGTTTGGCGAGTTGGACGGCTTGCTTGGTCTAACTCTTTTGTTCGGCGAGTTGGATGATCAAGCCTTATACTCGTTTTGTTGTTTCGATGCTCAGGATCCGTTTGTCCGAGGCATAAAGTAACCTTTCTTGAGGACTTATCGTGTAAACCTTCTTTCAGAGTTCATACGAAGCTCGATTTCGATTCTCCTTCTCTTCTTTTTCAAAATATTATCTCTCTGTTTTCAAAGAGGACATTTCTCGGGAAATTCTTGACGATGATTTCGTCGTAACAGATTTTGACTCCAAAAATTAGCCCTCCAGCTTGTTAGAATTGTGGTGTTCTTGCGAGCGGTTTAGGCATGTCGGGTAAGTTAGGCAGAATCCAACGTCTGAAAATCCGAAGGTGAATAGTGAATTCTCTTGTCTATAAGTGTGTGGAGTAAGTTTTCAAACTCTTTACTTGCTCATTTCCACAAACTCTTTCTAAGATTAAGAGATATTTTCCTCACTTCTATTACCTTGGTATAAAGTTTTATTTATCATGTCTTCAAGGAGAAAAGCTTCGACCAAGTCTCGCCAGGACCGTTCCATTCCTGACGGCCCTAGCTCGCAACACAACGACGTTGGGCCAAAGGTAGAGTTCGCAGCACACTCGGTCGATCCTGAGGAGGCCGAGGTGTACTAGACGGAAATGGGCGAAGTAAAGCCTCCTAGGCCTGGGACGTGGGCACCTCCTCCATTTCTTGCTAACCCCGTGGATGGTTGTCCGAGAAAGAGCTGCCCGAATGGGCTTGCTGCCATATGGGGCTTCTGCCAAGTTACATAATTAGTTGACTTTCGTCTCCCGGAAGCTGGGTAAATTGCCGAGTCTCCGCCCAAGGGCTAATTCACGTGCTATGAGGCGTACTTGATGCAGTGCTATCTATGGTTTCCCATCCCTAAAGTCATCGCACAACTTTTCAACTAATTCAAGCTGTCGATCGGTCAGATAAACTCGTGCGGTTTGCAGCACATCGTTGGGATTTTGGTGCTGAGTTACATACTGGGTATGACCCTTGACGTCGACCACCTTGGAGCTATGCTGAAGCCCTGGGGGAATTCAGCTATATTTCAGTTGAGGCCTCAACCGGGCATGACGATCATAACAGATTTTGTGTCAAACTATCTTGACTGGGGAGAGCACTTCTTCTTTGTCCGTGTTAACGATGCATCCATAGAAGCGAACAGCATTCCCATCTTTATGACTAGATCTGGTCAGAAATGTATTCCCGATCAAGTGTCCTTCAGTTTTGGTTTTGATGATGTTCGATCTTTGGTGCTCGTTTTTTTTGTTTCGCAGAGACTAATCCTCTTCCTCCGAGTCAAGACCGCTTGAACACCGTCCGAGACTTTCTCAGTATCCGTTTGGGCTAATTTTACCCCGAGGCGGGTTCGCTGTGCTGTTGCTATCCACCGCTCTTGGTTTCAGCCAGAGTTTCCGGTCGAGGAAGGGTTGGAGTCAAGCATGGATGGGTTTGTTCCGTGTGAGGTTCAAGCGAGGAGGGAAAGCTCAAAGTCTCGAAAAGACAAACACGTCATTGTTGATGATGTTGTGGACGACGGGCAGTGCTTTCTTGATAATATACTTAGAGACTATCTCGATAGTCAAGTAGACGGGAGCGGTGGCGAACGGCAAAATCTTGATGAGTTGCTCGATTTTGAGTTTCCTCCAGCCGTAGATGACTCCAGCGGGGTGCCGGAGTTTACCCAGGCGTCGAGGATGGTTAATGGGATAAGTTTTGGTCCTTGAGCATTAATGTTATATATTTATAAATTTTTTATGGCCGAGCGTCTCTTGACTTGGAGATCTTTGGCAGGATCTTCTCATGATGAACCGAGCTCTTGATGAAACTTGTGCATAGCCTCGCATGGCTGAATTAAGGGCTGAGGCGGCTTATAAAGAGATAGCACGTCTGAGAGACAAATTGGAGAGTTCTCGTCGTCGCAAGAGAGAGTTGGTCGCGATGGTGGTTCGTCTTGCCTATATCTGAGGAAAGAGAGAGATGGCTGAAGTCATGAAGATCCGTCATGACAAATTCTCGTGCGATTTTGAGGAGCATACGAGGGGTTATAAGGATCTCGGGGATCATCGCGAGTGTCGTGGTACTGTGGGCGGATTGTACCTTACGCAAGACCCTAACTATTCTTTTGACGCCGAGTATGCAAGGCAAATTGGGCGTATGAACGAGAGAGAAAGGGAATTCGCGATTCCTCAAATTTAGGAGAGGCTTTCGGAGCAGTGGAACCTGATTCCCGTTTCTCCTGATACGGTGGAAGCTTAAACGGGAGCCGCCGATGATACGGGCGAAGTGAACAAGCCAACAGCTCCTCTGGACATTCGACGACTACTCGCTCGGGAGGTCGATGACTGGGTACTTTGGTCATGACGACAGATCGTAAGGTTGGTCGTGACTTATTTGGGAATGTGCTCCCTTCTATTATAGTATGTTTACGTTATTCGTTCATCTTCGGCCAAGTGTGGTCGTGTATCATGTAGCTGGACTGGCCAAGGGTCGCTTTGAATCCATGTTGTTTATCAGCTTTTGTTTGAATCGTGTTTTTTATGAAAAGGGTTTTGTGAATGTTTGGTGTTGGTGTTTAAACTGGTCACGACGGAATCAATGCCTAAAAGTTCCCGAAAAATGTTTTAACGAAAACTTAGCAAGTTCTTACAAAAAATAAAAAGTGACCATAACGCTTTATATAAACATACTGAGTTACCTAAACACTTCGTATAAGCTCACAGAGTTACCCGAACCCTTCACGGAGGTATACGAAGTAACCAAAACACTTCGTATGAAAGTAAGAAGTCAGTAAACGCTTCGTGTAAACTCGAAAACACTAAGAAAGGTTACACGATCTCTTGGCAAACGATTCGAACATACAAAACAAGAAATCGGATCGCAACACAATCTACTTCCCCCGGCGGGCAAGGTGGACCGATCCACCCTGTCCGACGGGCGATGTAGATCCTTCATGAACTCCACTTAACATGTCGGGCGAGGTGGACCGATCCACCTTGCCCGACGGGCGAAGTGGATCCTTCACGACCTCCACTTTGCCTGTCGGGCGAGGTGGACCGATCCACCTCGACCGACGGGCGAAGTGGATCCTACACGATATCCACTTCGCCTGTTCGGCGAGGTGGATCCATCCATCTCGTCCAACGAGCGAAGTGGGTCAAGCGATTTTATCTAAGTCTGATTCATCATGTTCCGAGAGCTTCCTTTCCGATCCTCGATCTAACTTTTTCTTGTTTCGTCTCGATCAGAGTTACCATTAAAACTTTACGACAAAAATCGTAAGAACATGTCTTCGCGAGATCCAAAAAGATAGTATAAAAAGACAACGGTTCACTAAACACCATAAGTTGTTTCTCTTATATGAGAAGTTTGGGTTTCCTTAAGAATCGACGTCATTTTGGGAGCATTCTTTTGATAAATCGTAAAAATGCTCAAGTCCAAAAACGGCCCGAGAAAGGCTTAAACGAGACCAACAGCCCAGTTATGATTTATTAGAAATCAATCCCAATCTTTATGATGGTCTATCCCTTTTGTTGCAGAAGAAGATAAATGTTAAAGTTCAAAGAGATAAATGTCAAGTTTCCGAAGATAAACACGAAGATCGGAGGAAAATGGAAAATATTCAGAAGAGATAGATTTGGCCGAGGGCAAAAGCGGGAAAAGGCAAACCACCTCCAAGAGAGTATATAAGGAAGTCTAGGATGAAGATGCTGGTGGATTCCTCTAGACGAAATTTTACACCCTAGAACTCTCTGCACTTAGAAACTTTAGGCATTATTCTCGACATGTTTTGTTTCTATGACTGACACTCGATTACCAGACGAATTTACTCAGGCATTTCGATCTCTTGGTATATTCTTTCAATTGAACTACGTTCGGCTTGATCCTCGAAAGGGGTACGTAGGCAGCCTTTCATAAGGTTCAGTCCGAAATCAATCAAACCTATTTTGTATCTTTTTCGTCTTCTATTATCGAGCTGCGACTCGAGATTTAAGGTCTTCGGTGACTAGAACTATGTAACTCGCTGACAGCTCTTGCGGCCAAAGCTTTCATAACCTCTTGTAGTGATTGCAACTCTTTTACGCAGATTCGAAATAAGATCTAACTTTTTCTATGAGTTCGTTTTTGTTATCTTTTCATATTTTCTGCATTTGTTTGGTTACTTGTCGTTGGCTCTCGCAGAGAATCCAGGATCTCAAGGAAAGATTAGGGTTTCCCTCGCTTCCCTCCGATTTCACTTTCCTAACATTACGGAAATCAACGGTGTGGATTCCAGCCCCCACATTTGAATTTTGTTAATTGTAAGGAAAATTTTGAGTTGTCATCTTGCCTTCTGCCCGTCTTTGTGGATCATCCTATTCGTTGCTCGTTCGAGATGTTCGAGAAGTTCTCAAACTTTCGAGAGCGTTTAGATGCATATGAAGAGACATGCTTTCAGGATCTCGTATCTTTTCGATATCATGCCTTGAGACGTTAGAGACCAGTGTGTTGAGTTTAGGGTAAGACCTAGGTTTACTTTTGGTTTGAGTTTTGCGATGACTAATCGGCTTTCGTTTTGCTTGTTGCAATTTTAGCCTGAATCTGTTCCGATTTAAAGTCCGCGATAGGTTTTCGGCTTATACGACTTGTCTGGTCGGAGTAGAGCATCTCCCCGGATACAATTTTTAAGTCGTTCGGAAGTGCCGACCTAAATTTTAGATTTCTTTTATAGTGCGCTATTTATCCTATTCGGATGTGAGAGGATCTGTCCCTTAGGACGGATCTAGATACATTTGTTTAAGACGGCTAAAGTGCTTGGCCGGGCCAATGGGTGAGCGTTTGTGATTTATAGTCGCGAATGGACTGGGAGTGCGTTCTTGAAAATCCAGGCGACGTCTCGCTTATTTTTTTCAAAAACCTGCTTTGTGCCACTAATGTTTTAAGTATCTGGGACCGGGATCTCGTGCTCTGGTCAGGAGTCGGAATCGATGATTCGACCGAGCTATGTTTGTTGAGGAGTTTTAGTGGTCGGCGGGATCGGTTGATCTCGGCGATGCCTTTGTCAATGTGACGAGGTTTCTTTGCTGGGTAAGGTAGTGTGGAGTTGATCCATTTTGAGGTAGGATGTATATGAATGTTTTGCTTGTATATGAATGTTTTCCGAAAGTATAACCAGATGTTTCTTTGCAAGATAAAGGAGATTTTGCAAAATTCTAATGAAGTCTTTATTGCCGAACAAGTTTTGAAAATATTGAGTATAAAGCAAATATTTTAGAATGCAGAATATACGAGTATTCGTATATGTACCCACTCACCCCCTTTGGAGAGGGGGATAGCTGAACTCATCTCTCGACGAGCTACTTACGTACCCCTTTCGAGGATCAAGCCATCTCGTAGTTCTGTTGTTTGCGCGAGTGTGTTTACTCAGCTATCGTGTTCGTGTTGACTGCGTTAGTTACAGGGTCGACGTCTTCTGCCGGGTTTATCTCCACCGGTGGGGTTGAAGCGTTGGGCACTGGAACTAGTTGTTTTTTTGGCCGTTTCTTGAGTTGACGATTCTGGATCGTCTTTGTCCAAAGTGTTTTCAGTCGGTGCCTGAGCTAACTTTGGGCGTTTGGTTTTCGCCATCGCGGTGATCGTGATTTCTCTTAGCATGTATTTGGCCAGGAAGCGATGTCTCGATTGTTTCTGGCATTCCCAGATCACGGCAATTCTGTTATGAGTTGGGAATTTGAGGCCTAAGTGATAAATCGACGGGACGGCCTTCACGGTGTTTAGCCAAGGCGAGCCCATGATGACATTGTAAATGGACGGGTGGTCGACGACCGCGAAGTCGATAATCTTGGTGACTTCTTTTGCCGCAACGGGCAATTTGATCAATATGGGGGTCATTGACGTTGTGCCAGAGAAATCGGTCAGCAGTTTAGGCGATGGTACGACTTTCCTTAATTCGACGTTTATCCTCTTGAGAGTATGGCGGAAGATGACATTGATTGTGCTTCCCGTGTCGATGAGAACCCTGGCGAACTCGGGATCTCTTATTACAAGATCGATCATGAGTGGGTCGCCGTGTGGCTGATCGATCTCGCCGGCCTCTTCTTCATCAAAAGTGATTGCTCCTTTCGGGATGTCACTGGTCTCAGATCAGGTCAGCGAATTTGCTCTTGTCTCGGCCTTGCGATGATAAGCTTTGATGGTTGAGACGGTATCGCTGCAATATTGTGACCCGTCGATGATCATGTTCACCCAGCGATGATTGTTGTCGTTTCCCTTCTCGTCCTGCCTTCTTCCGTGCTTTTCTCCAGATTGGTTCCCTTGGGAAGAGTTCTCTGTTTGAGGATCCTTGTCGTTTCTCGGGGGCGGTCTGAATCGCAGATGATATCTTTCACGCTGGAGACTTTGGAGAGTTCTCCGGCGAGCAGCTTTGTGGCCAACCTCGCACCGAGAATAATGGTCGAGTAACCACAGGCCTGGTGAAAATCGCAGAAGACATTCTCATCGTAGTTCAGATTTCGGGTCCACGTGTTGCCCATTGTCCAACCTTGCTCTGATCCAGAGTTAATAGCGTAGTTGATACGTCTTAGATTTGGATAGGATCACTCAAACGGTCTGAAGGATATGAACTCGCCAGAAGGGAGAACTGATGGATTGAAGGGTGACACAAGAGGTGCGGAAGGTCTCTTGATACTACCAGAGATTAGACGTTGCTTGATGTGACACACAAGTCTAACGAGTGAAGGTTGGTTTACTCGAAAATAACCTCACCAAGAAACATAAATGTTCTAAGCAAAGAACAAAGAGAATGAACTCAAATATAAAAAGAAAATTAATTGCTTTATTGCTGTAGAAGGATTACATATTTATAGTAGCAAAGGCATATGAAAAGACTTAGAATTTTGTGGAAAAACACACATAGAAAAACAACAAAGACTAAAAATGGTCAAATGACTCCTTGGTTCTTGTTCTGGTCGAAATGACCCTTGGTCTACTGTCCAGGTTCATCTGAATCTAGCCTGGTTCACAAATGACCCTTCGCCTACTATCCAGGTTTGTCTGAACCATATGGGTGTATTGCGGTAAGGAACATGACGTACTGTGGGCTGTCCGTGTGGGTGATCGTTGAACTTTCATGAATGGATGGCAAATTTAGTCGAACCAAATCTTCAGAGAGCTTAAGTATCCTTGCTTTAGAGACATTGGAATGACTGATCATCATGAAATCATTAAACTGGTCGGAAAGGTCATGTTCACGACCATCGGGACATGCGGTATGTACCAAATAGGCAAGAAGTGAAGTGTTGTGTCCTAAATCAGGTTCCACTCGTTGATCTTGAGTTCTGGCTCGACTGTTGGTCTTAGACTATCGAATGGTTCGAGAAATACTGGCTGTGGGACGGTCAATTTGGTCATTAGGTCGTGGTTCAAGCCTTAGGTCATTTCCGGATGTACGCGGGTCAATTTTGTACATGGCTCGGTCCGTTGATCTGGTACGGTAGGATGGGTGAACCTCGGTTGAACTGATCTGATCGTACTGATCACCATATTGGGCTGGTTCCACGTCCTGGGGTGCATCATTCCCTTCCTCTTCAAAAGGATTTGTCCACAAATCTGGATCATCTGCACGGAAAAGAGATAAATCAGAAATATTAAAACTTGAAGAAATATCATACTTACCATGAAGATCAAGCTGATAAGCATTGTCATGGATTTTCTTAATGATCTAAAAGGGGCCATCGACTCTAGGGATGAGTTTAGACTTTCTTTTTTCAGGGAACCGTTCCTTTCTCAAGTGAACCCACATGAGGTCTCCTTCCTTAAATATGACCTTGGTCCGTTTCTTATTTGCCTTTCTCTCATAAATCTTTGTCTTGGCTTCAATGTTGGCTCGAACCTTCTCATGCAACTTCCAAATGGTCTCAGCCTTCTTCTTCCCATCTGTACTAATTCTTTCACTCAAAGGCAAAGGCAAAACATCAAGTGGAGACATAGGGTTGAAGCCATAAACAATCTCAAACGGAGAGAACTTAGTAGCAGAATGCAGAAAATGATTATATGCAAACTCGACATGAGGCAAACATTCTTCCAAAGTCTAAGATTCTTTCTAATGAACGACCTAAGCAATGCAGATAAGGTCTGTTTTACAACCTCAGTTTGACCATCAGTTTGAGGATGACAAGTGGTGGAAAACAAAAGCCTCGTTCCTAACTTGGACCACAAAGTCTTCCAAAACTAGCTAAGGAACTTAGCATCTCTATCAGAAACAATGGTTCTAGGCATTCCGTGCAACCTAACAATGTCTCTAAAGAACAACTCAGCAACATGCACGACATCATCAGTTTTATGACAAGGTATGAAATGAGCTATTTTCGAAAATCTATCAACCACCACAAAGATAGAATCTCGACTAGAATTAGTCCTAGGCAATCTAAGAACAAAATCCATAGATATATTGACCCAAGGATGAGATGGAATTAGTAAAGCTGAATACAAACCTTGGTTTTTCACTTTAGATTCACTTTCTTGCAAACCACACACCGGTTGCATATCCTCTCTACATCCTTCATCAAGCTTGGCCAATAAAAATGCTCATACACCACCTTGTATGTCTTCTTGATTCTGAAATGTCCCATAAGACCTCGTCCATGTGATTCCCTGACAAACAACTCCCTCAAAGAGCATTGGGGGGCACACAAGCGGTTATCATAGAATAGGAAATCAGACACTTGATAGTACTTCCCATATGCAGTCTTGGAACATTTTCTAAAATTATCTTTGAAATCCGGGTCAGTTGCATACAAATCTTTGATAAATTCAAATCCAAGAAACTTTGTTTCTAGAGTTGAGAGAAGAGTGTAACTTCTAGACAAGGCATCAGCCACCACGTTTTCCTTACCTTGTTTGTACTTGATCACATAAGGAAAGGTCTCAATGAACTCGAGCCAACGTGCGTGCCTTTTGTTTAGCTTTTGCTGGCCCTTGAGGTGTCTCAATGATTGGTGATCAGTGTGGATCACGAACTCCTTTGGCCAGAGATATTGTTGCTAAGTCTGAAGATCTCTCACCAAAGCGTACAACTCCTCGTTGTAAGTGGGGCAGTTGAGCGTGGCTCCTCCAAGTTTCTCACTGAAATAAGCAATGGTTTTCATGTCTTGCATCAAGACAGTGCCAATACCAACACCCGAAGCATCACATTCTATCTCAAAAGTTTTAGAAAAATCAGGAAGCATAAGTAAAGGAGCTTGAGTTAACTTCCCTTTGAGAATTTGAAATGCCTCTTCTTGAGCTTGTTCCCACTTGAAACCAACATTCTTTTTGATCACCTCGGTGAGTGGAGCTTCTATAGTGCTGAAATTTGGGACAAATCGCCGATAGAACCCAGCAAGTCCATGAAAGCTCCTCACTTCACCCACGGTTGTTGGACTAGTCCAATCTCGGATGGCTTTGATTTTCTTTCGTCCACTCTGAGTCCATCTGCACCTGCAACAAAACCTAAGAAGACCACATCATCTGTTCCAAAAGAGCATTTAGAATTATTAGCAAACAAGTGTTCTTTCCTAAGGATTTCTAGAACATATTTCAAATTCATCTTATGATCATCTAGACTCTTGCTGTAGATAAGTATGTCATCAAAGTAGACAACAACAAAATGACCAATGAATGATCGAAAGATATGATTCATCAAGCGCATGAATGTACTAGGTGCATTAGTGAGACCAAAGGGCATGACAAGCCATTCATACAATCCTAGTTTTGTTTTGAATGCAGTTTTCCATTCATCACTTTCTTTCATGCGAATTTGGTGATAGCCACTTTTCAAATCTATCTTAGAGAAAACATAGGAACCATGCAATTCATCAAGCATGTCATCAGGCCTAAGGATTGGATGCCTATAGTTTACCCTGATGTTGTTGATGGCGCGGCAGTCCACACACATCCGCCAAGATCCATCCTTTTTGGGCACAAGGAGGACATGTACGGCACAAGGGCTAGGCTTTCTCTGATGTAGCCTTTCTCAAGAAGCTTTCCAATCTGTTTCTGAATTTCCTTTCTTTCCACCGGGTTGGTTCGATAAGCTGGTCGGTTCGGAAGCTGTGCACCCGGAATGAAGTAAATCTGATGTTCAATGCCTCTTATTGGTGGTAAACCTTTTGGGTTCTCTTCTGGAAAGACATCAGAATAATCCTGCAAGACATCTATTAAATCACTCGGAATTTCCGGTGCAAGGTTAGAAGAAGAAGCCATTAGAGATCCTTTGTAAACAAACAAAAGAAATGGCTTTTGAGAGTAAAAAGACTTTCTGACCTGACTTTCTTTGATAAAGAAATTGGAATTCTTACGAGATGTCTCCGGTTTGAGTTCCTTGTCTCAACCTTTCTTGAGTTGGATCTGATCTTGGTGGACCTCCAAAGGAGTCAAGGCCACCAGTGTGATCTTTTTCCCTTTATGATCAAAGGAGTGCCGGTTTGTGTATCCATCATGTACCGCCTTTTTGTCGAACTGCCATGGTCGACCCAAAAGAATGTGATAGACGTCCATGGGAATGACATTGCAAAGGACCTCGTCCTCATATCGTTCGATGGTAAGAGGGACCGTGACTTGTTCCTTCACATGTTGCTCACCAGCCTCATTGAGCCACTCCAAATGGAAAGGTCGAGAGAGAGGTCTGGTCACAAGTCCAAGTTTGTTAACAAGAGTATCACTAGCAACATTAGTGCAACTGCTACCATCAATAATCAAAGAACAAACTTTATCTGAAATCAAACATCTAGAGTGAAAAAGATTCTCCCTTTGTTCTCGCTTGTTGGTTTTGGGTTGCACACTCAAGGATCTCCTAGTGAAAAGTAATGGACCGTGAGATGGGTAGTCGACGTGGTCAGGTTCCTCATCAAAGGTCGGGACTGATTCTTCGTCCAGATAGTCGTCAAAGATCGGACAAGATGTTTGTCATAGACTGGTCCAAGATCATCGTCCATGGGCTCGTACTCATCAAAGATTGGACCGGATGAATCGTCCAAGGGTCTCCTAGCAACCAGAAGTGGTCCTTGATGTGGGTAGTCGACTGGTTCTTCATCCTCATCATAGACTGGACCGAGATCTTCCTTATCCTCCTTGTCGTCCTCGGAATCAACTTCTCCATTCTCCAAGAGAATCATCACCTTTTGGTTTGGACAACGGTTAGCATAATGCCCAAGACCATGACATCTAAAGCACTGGATGTCTCTTTTTCATTTGGGAGGTCCATCAGTCTTTTCTCTATCAACACGAGCTAGGACATTAGTCTTAAAATCTGTATTTGTTGTGGCTGGAGACTTACCCTTTTCTTGGTAGTTTGGTTTGGAAGCAAAGGTCGGTTTTGGAGTATAGGATGGTTTGGGAAGGCCCTTCCTCTTGATTTGCTGCTCAATCAAAATAGCTTTGTGTAGCATCTGACCCAAACTTTCGTACTCTTGAAGCTCCATTCGGTCTTGAATGGCACGGCTGAGTCCGGCAAGGAATCTCGTCATAGTAGCCTCCAAAGTCTCATCAACATCAGCTTTGATCATCAGTTTTTCCATCTCCTGGAAGTAATCCTCAACTGATTTGGTTCCTTGGAGCAAACGTCTAAGCCTTTGGTGAAGGCTACGATGGTAGTGCTCCGGAACAAATCTTTTTCTCATCAAGGCAGTGAGCTCATCCCATGAGGCTATAGGTCTTCCACCTGTTCTCCTCCTGTGAGTCAACACTTGATCATACCAGTTAATAGCATAGCCAGTAAATTCAGTTGCAGCCAACCTAACCTTTTTTAAGTTTAGAGAAATTTTGACAATCAAAAACGAGCTCAATTTTTCTTTCCAATTCTAAAAATGCATCAGGATCGTCTTTGCCTTCAAAGGCTGGAATCTTAAGTTTAAAACCACCTAAACCATCATTAACTTGTTCATTTCTCCTAGCAAAAGGTTTAACATCACCTCGTTCATGGTTTTGGTGCCGTGGACCTCTCCTAGGTCGGTTGATGGAACGATCATCAAGGAACTCCTCCTCATCATCATCATTGGATCAGTTGGTCCGTCTTGGGTGTTCTCTTCTTGCTCCGGTTCTGGACTGATTTGTTTGACGAACCTGCATCTCATCAAGACGTTGATGGATCTGCTCTAAACCTGTGTTCAAAAGGTTAGTAAAAGAATCATTTAAAGCTCTTATTTGCAAATTGGAAAAGCCGACTACAGAATTTCCGGGATGGTTTCTTTCATCTTCACTCTCCATGGTTCCTGAAATTGCTAAACACCAAAGATTAGCACAGTTAAGTATATTCCTCACACGCTCAGGTGTTTAATCTCCCCCACTCAAGTGTTTCACTCAGAATTTGGATGGTCACTCAAGAGTTTCTTCTCAAAATTCTAAGAAAGACAAACCAAGTTTCCCAATTGGTTTTCCAAGCAAACAAGCAAATGAAATAAGATAGTAAGATAAGAAATTTGGGTTTTGGAATCCGCTTTAACCTCCTCAAAGCCCGGATTTCTCCGCGGCCAGCAGGCTTTCTCTTCAACCACCAAACCAAAAATCAAAATTTTTGAAAAAAAAATTTTGACTCTTTTTTTCTCTTTTCTTTTGATCTTTCTTTTTTATATATATAGTAGATGGTAATGCGGGGCCCAGATTCAGGATAGAAAGAAGAAGAAGTGTTTGAAGAAATTTAAATAGAAGATGAGAAGAATGAATAGATGATACGATTGAGTGGCTCTGATACCACTTGATACGTCCTAGATTCGGATAGGATCACTCAAACGGTTTGAAGGATATGAACTCGCCAGAAGGGAGAACTGGTGGATTGAAGGGTGACACAAGAGGTTCGGAAGGTCTCTTGATACTACCAGAGATTCGACGTTGCTTGATGTGACGCACAAGTCCAACGATCAAAGGTTTGTTTACTCGGAGATAACCTCACCAAGAAACAGAAATATTATAAGAAAAGAACAAAGAGAATGAACTCAGATATAAGAATAAAATTGATTGATTTATTGCTGTAGAAGTATTACATATTTATAGTAGCAAAGGCAGATGAAAAGACTTAAAATTTTGTGGAAAAACACACATAGAAAAAGCAACAAAGACTAAAAATGGTCAAATGACTCTTTGGTTCTTGTTCTGGTCGAAATGACCCTTGGTCTACTGTCTAGGTTCATCTGAATCTAGCCTGGTCCACAAATGACCCTTTGCCTACTGTCCAGGATTGTCCGAACCAGATGGGTGTACTATGGTAAGGAGCAGGACGTACTGTGGGCTGTCCGTGTGGGTGATCGTTGAACTTTCATGAACGGATGGCAACTTTAGTCAAACCAAATCTTCAGAGAGCTTAAGTATCCATGCTTTAGAGACATTAGAATGATCGATCATCATGAAATCATCAAACTGGTCGGAAAGGTCATGTTCACGACCATCGGGACATGCGGTATGTACCAAACGGGCCAGAAGTGAAGTGTTGTGTCCTGAATCAGGTTCCACTCATTGATCTTGAGTTCTGGCTTGACTATTGGTCTTAGATAGTCGAATGGGTCGAGAAAACTGGATGTGGGATGGTCAATTCGGTCATTAGGTACGCGGGTAGATTCTGACACGGCTTGGTCCGTTGATCTGGTACGGTTGGATGTGTAAACCTCGGTTGAACTGATCTGATCATACAGATCACCATGCTGGGCTGGTTCCACGTCCTGGGTGCATGAGTAGTTATACGCTCCTTGGGTTTGTTCTTCCCCCCGGTGGACGCTTTTATCGTTGCGAGGGTTTTTCTTTTTAACTTCTGATCCGACCATGGATCCTTCGATGAAGTCTTCGTTGGCTTCCACTTCTGTGACAAGACCTTTGTCTCTTCTTCGATTATGATGTAATCCGTGGCCTTTTGAAGCACGTCATGGATCGTACGCGGCTTCTCCAAAGTTATCCACTTAAAAAACTTTGATTTGTACCAGAGCGTCTTCCGAAGCGCGTCTATGGCTACTTTGTTGCTTATCGCGCTGACTCTAGCCATGATGGTTTTGAAATGTCTTATGAAGTCGCAGAGAGACTCGTCTTCTCCCTGGAATAGGCGCCAAAGGTCGACATCAGAGGTTTCTAGATCTATGAACATCGAGTATTGCTTGAGAAACTCCGAGGTGAGTTGGCGGAAACTTTCAATGGAATTTCGTTTAAGGCGAGAAAACCACTCAAGTGCTGCTCCTCAGAGGTTTTCCACGAAGACGAAGAAGCGGCATTCGCCGGCGTCTCTTTCACTTTCTCTGAACCTGGCTCTTGCCATCGGGACCTGGAAAACCTGTAAGTGTGCCTTGGGATCGGTGGTACCTTCGTATGGTGTCACCTTGATCTTTCTATGATCCGAAACCCTAGTTTCGATGATGCGAGTAGTGAAAGGCATTTTACGAGCCTCCTCGAGGAGCAGATCGATGTCCGGTGCGGTGCTAGTAGCATGATGGATTTGAGACATCACTGCTCTAACTTCAGCTACCGTTTTCATGAGATGATCGCGGAGATCGCGAATCTTGGAGTTTTTGCTAGCAGATTTCCGACTTTGTCGGCGTTTGCCGCAGGTGTTCCGAGTTTGCTCCTCGGCCAGTTTTTCCAGTTCGTTCCAGAAGATAACTTCTTCTTCTTCGGTCATAAGGTTGTTGAACTGGGACTCACCTTGAGTCGCTCGGCTCCGTGTGCGACGTGGATGTACGTCTGCGTCTTTGTCCTCGTCTGTAGGCTTGGACTGCTGCTAGAATCCACGTCGACGCGTTCGATTTCTCCTCCTTCTTTATCTTCCTCTATAGGGGGAAAGTTTCCCGGGTTTTTCCGTGTTGGCACGGGGGTTACTTCATCGGGATTTTGTCCATAAGTTTTTCCCTGTGCGTTGCCAGGCCGGTCCAAAGGAGTCGCGAAATCGAGTCTTCTTCCGCGGATTCGGGTCGCTCCACGTGGAAAACGGTTCTGTTCCATGATGTTAGGGTTTCAACCTTTTTAGCGAGGAAACTCATGGTCTTTTCTTGTTCTGCCGACTTCTTTTCGAAAGTCTAGAACATTTTCTTCACCTCCTCGAACACTGCGGTGTTTGCGTCGGCGTTTACTGCAGTGACGTTCATCGCTGGAGTGTTTTCAACATTTTCGTCGATGACATATTCGTCGAGAGGTTGTTGGTTGTTGAGATCATGAGCTGACATGCTTGATCGAGCGTTGGTGGCAGAGAGTTAGATTGATCCGTAACCCCCCCCCTCCTTTTAGCGCAAAACTGTGGGAACCAAAATTTGCACTATCGATTTCCGTTGATTTAGGAAGGCAAGATAAACCTAGCTTTCCCAGAGTTCCCGGATTTCTGCTAAGCCAAAACGTCAAGCGACCAAACAATGAGAAAAAAGATATAATAATGAATTGATAAAACGAAAAGAGAGCAAAGAAGATCTTATTCCGAATCTGCGATTTGAGCGTTACAACAGGTAAAGCCTTGGCGGAAAGAGCCATTGGTGAGTTCCTAGTTCTAACCTTGTAAGACTTGAATAACCTAGTTGAGTCGCAGCTCGATAACAGAAAACGAAAATATGCCTAACTTCCCTAAATGGTATGCTTGCTCTAAGTAAGATTTTTCGTGTCTCTCTTCATCTTCAGCCTCGAAGACCTTATATTACTCCTTCCAAAGGCGGTTTTCTCTTTCCCCTTCTGCCCTCGGTCGAGTTTATTGCTTCGCAGAAATCTTCCATTTTCCTTCGATCTTCGTGATTATCTTTGGAAATTTAACATTTATCTTCCGAACTTAACATTTATCTCTTCCTTCAAAATAAAAGATAGACCGTCATAACGATTGGGCTTGATTTTGTGTAAAACCGCGAGGGGCTTTTAGCCGAGTTTTAGACCTTCTTGGGCCGTTTATCGACTTAAGCGTTTTTACGATTTTATTGAAAGAGCAATTCCGAAATGATGTTGATTTCGAAGAGAGTTCGAAATTCTCATATAGTGCATGAAACTTTAGGTGTTTTGTCATGTCACCGATCCTAGGCAGGATCGTTGGGACGGACCATGGTACAAGAAGACGTACCAGCAAGACCTTAGGGTCTAACCATGAACTATCATGGTCCGGGAAGTAGGTTGAGTGCATCAGGAAGCTGAGACTTATCCAGGAAAGGATGGAAATGAGATTAACGTAGCTAGAAGGCGTAAGGGAGAGCTCAAAACAGTTTAGGACAGCTTGAGGCAGCTCGACCAAGCTCCGTGTAAGCACCAGGTAGCTCCGGGAAGCTTAGGGGAGCTGGACAAGAGTATAGGCAGCTGGACGATGCGCGGATGAAGCTCGGACCAGCTGGAAGAAGCTCGACCAGATAGGAGTAGCTCGAGGTAGCTCACTCAAGGAAGGTCAGATAGCTGGAGCTGGTGGACTAGCTCACTCAGCTAGAGCAGCTAGTGGTCAGCTCATCTCAGCTCGTTGGAGTGTTATGGTCTGGGCCGGTGTGGATGGGTCATGGGCGGTTATGGGTCCGGTTGGGTCTTGCCTGATCCAGCAAGGGTCCGTGGGTCTTGACAATTTAACAAGGGATCAAGGAGGACATATGGGCATATTTCCAGACAACCCACACGCCCAAGAGAGCAGTTGGGCGGTTTTGGGCAGAAAGGGTGGGAATGGGCAGTTTGGCGGTTTTGGGCAGTTTTGTGCCCCCATTCGTGCATTTTCGCCCAGAGACAGTTACCCACGTCCTTCCCCCATAAATATAAGGCCCTCTGGACGAAATTAATCAATCAGAAACACTAGGAAACCTCTGCCAAAATTCAGAGAGAAAAGAAAGAGAGAAGGACTGAGTTTGAAGGATAGATCTGTGGAAGTGTTAAGGCGTGTGATCTCTCCAACCGTGTGGGTTCTGTGAAGATCAAGGCACAGACATGGATGCCAGACAGAAGGATCGTGGTAAGGAGAAGGAGAAGGATCTTGGTCGGAAGGATCGATCCTCTAAGGTTAGTGGTGTGGATCATTTAACCAAAGGCATGGACCATTGTGTGAAAACATGTGGTTCATGATCTCTGGATTTCTGATCACGCCCATTTATGTTTGTCTACTTTTATATCTTCTTCTCCTGATAATTATATGAGGGTTTTGGTGATCAGAAAGGCCTTCCCATGGACCAAGCATAAGGCTGGTTCCATTGGACAGTTTTCGGCCAGAAATGAGTTCCATGAACCCAAACTACTTTATATGTGTTCAAATGGCTTGAAAACTTGAGGATAGATGTTTTAGGATTTATAAGAATTATTGGAAAAGACTAGACACGATTTGGAATTGATTTTCTTAAAAACCAGATTTTGGTCTTAAGACTGATTGGGTCGGATCACAGGGTTAGAGATGGTTTATGTTGATTCCGACCAAGGATTTCTTCTAGTTATCATTTATCATGTATTTTCATGAATTGTATTTTGTTTTTGGATCACTTTTGAAAAAAGGTCAAAGTTGGACCGAGATAGTTCCTTAGGCGCAAAACCATGCAATTGCTTTGGTTATGGTTAGGTTATCGGACATATGATCATGCTGCTGTGCTTGTGTGGTTTCAGGTAAAGACATGGACCGTGGCAAGGCCAAGGAACCGTGAGGACTCAGGCTGGAATGGATGTGTGTGTGGGTTAAGGGGTAGAAATGTTTAAGTTATGAACTTATGATAGCCTATTGTGCAACTTGAATCACATGAATTCTTTGTATCACTCTGATTTATATTTATACAATCTGTTTGCCCCTTATTTGATATTGATTCTAACTCTGAAATGAATGAACCTCAGTTTTGTTAAAAGGACTTAGAAATTATTTGACTTAAACCCGGAATCAACCTTAGAATTATTTATGTTAAGACTTGGATCTGGTTGGGGTTCAATGGACCAGGATCGGGTCTTACATGTTTAGTTAATCGTTGACGTTTTACACCATCAATTCGAACTTTATACGAGGAAACGAGTTTTTGTGGTAAAGTTCCAACGTCAATTTCGATAGAGACGAAACAAGAACGAGTTTGATCCGATTTCGAAGGAGGGAGTTACGAGGACGGGATAAAAATGGATTGGTTGATCCAACTCGCCGAATGGGTGAGTTGGATTGCTTCTTCGACCCAACTCGCCCATTCGGCAAGTTGGACGACCGAGCCTTATAGTCGTTTTATTGTTTCGATGCTTGGGGGTCCTTTTGTCCGAGGCCTAGAGTAACCTTTCTCGAGGACTTATCGTGCGAACCCTCTTTCAGAGTTCATCTGAAACTCGATTTAAGTTTTTTCGCTGTTCTTTTTTAAAAATAATATATCTTTTCAAAGAGGACATTTGCGGAAAATTTCTGACTTTTATTTTGTCGTAACCGATATTGACCCCAACAATATCACTTTTCAAGCAATCTTGGAGAAGATGCAAGACCCATACAGCTTGTCTAGTATATCGTCCAAATGAGTTGTAGGATGACGGTATTTCACTGTGATGTTGTTGATTCTAGAAAATCCACACACATACGCCAACTACCATCCTTTTTGGGCACAAGAAGAACATGTATATCACAAGGACTCATGCTTTCCTTGATGTGACCCTTTTCCAGAAGTTCATCCACTTTCCTTTGGAGCTCCTTGGTTTCACTAGGATTGGTCCTATAAGCTGGATGGTTGTGAAGATAGGTTCCTGGAATAAAATCGATCTAGTGTTCTATGCCTCTAATTGGCGGTAGCCATACGGGACTGTCTCCTAAAAACACATCTAGATATTCCTGTGAAAGAACCTCAATTTCCCTCGGAATAACGAGGTCATGGTTAGAAGAGGAAGATAACATCTCCCTAAAGATTAGTAACACCAATGACTAATGTTTGAATGAGTGGGAACCGAAATTCGCACTTGTAGATTTCCGTAAAATAAGGAAAGTTAGGAAAACCCTAAAATCCCAGAGATCCCAGATTTCTGCTAAACCAAAAACGTCAAGCAACCAGACAGAGAGAACAAACGAAAATAGCAATGAATGTAAGTAAAAAAAGAAGCGCAATAGGAATCTTATTCCAAATCATTGTTTGAGCGTTACAACGAGGTATGAGTCTTGGTTATGAGAGCTGTTGGCGAGGTCCCTAGTTCTGACAACCTAAGACTACAAAAACCTAGTTGAGTCGCAGCTTGAGTAACAAAAACGGAAAATTGCCTAAAACGCTAAGTTTGCTGTGAGAGCTCTGAGTAAAAATTCTGGTCCTCTTGCACCTTTGACCTTGGATCTCTTATATAATCCTTAGAGGCGTTTTGCCTTGCCGATTCTGCCATTGGTCGAATTTATCTTCTCGTGGAAATCTTTCATATCTTCCTGATTCTTGTGTTTATCCTCTGTAAACTTTACATTTATCCTTCAAGACTTAACATTTATCCTTTCCTACAAAACAAGGGTAAACTGTCATAGGATTTGGGCTCGATTTCATATAGAATCGAAAGTGGGCTTTCACCCGTGCATGAACCTTATCGGCCCGTTTTTATGACTTAGGTGTCTTTACTATTTTATTGAAACGGCACTTTCCGAATGACGTTGGTTCGTGCGGAAGCCCGAATCTCCCGTATAAAGAAGACAATCTCTTGAGGTGTTTAGGCAACCGTCGATTGTCTATACGTTCGATTCTCACTTCTTTCGAGAAATAAATCCTCGTACTTCTCTTTTAAGTAGTAAAGTTTGGGAGATGACTTTGATCGGAAAGAAACGAAGACTAAGTTCGACTTGTTCTCGAAAAGGGGAGCTATAAAGATGGGCCGAAGATGGAATGATCATTCTTGTGGGCTGGTGCGGCCCGTACCTTCAAATGTTTGGTCTACTCGATGAGCCGGCGAACCGACCGTTTGGGATTGATCTACTCGCCGTTCAGCGAGTAGACCGAGCTTGACTGGTCTACTCGCCGTTTGGCGAGTAGATCGAGCTTGTCCAGTCTACTCGCCGTTTGGGGAGTAGACCGTTTGTTCTACTCGCGAAACGGCGAGTAGACCGAGCTTCTCTGGTCTACTCGATGTTTGGGGAGTAGACTGTTTGGTCTACTCGCAAAACGGCGAGTAAACCGAGCTTGTACGGTGTACTCGCCGTTTGGAGAGTAGACCGTTTGGTCTACTCACGAAATGGCGAGTAAACCAAGCTTGTCCGGTCTACTTGCGAAACGGTAAGTAGACCGAGCTTGTCCGGTATACTCGCCGTTTGGGGAGTAGGCCATTTGGTCTACTCATCAAACGGCGAGTAGACCGAGCTTGTCCGGTCTACTCACCGTTTCGCGAGTAGACCCTTTGGTCTACTAGCTAAACGGCAAGTAGACGGATCTTGTTCGGTCTACTCGCCAAACGGCGAGTAGACCGTGTTAGTTCGGTCTACTCGTTGTTTGGCGAGTAGACCGTGTGGGTTCGGTTTAGTCGAACCGGTGAGTATACCGTTTTGTTTGGTTATGCTGAGATTATTTGAGTGTTCTCGAGGCTTTTCCGGTTCGACGGATTACTTGTGAAATCTAAGTTCGGTTATGCCACTTTTTGATTTACAAGTTCTCCTTTCTTTTTTCTCGGTAAGAAATCTCTCTCGAGAAGTTTTTTAAGGCTGATTTTGTCGTGACCGATTTTTACCCCAACAGTTAGCCCCCAGCTCGTGAGAACATGTAGTGTTCTTATGAGTGTTTGGCGTGTGCAAGGTGAGTTAGGCGGAATCGGTGTTAAAAATCCGAGAGTGAAAAGTGAAATCTCTTTCCCTATAAATAAGTGAGGTAAGTCTTCACTGTCTTCACTCACTTGGTGATAACTTCCCTTAAAAGAAAATCTTCTCTCATTTTCGCTCTTCAGAAAAGATAAATTTCATATCTCCCTTTTTTTTGAGAGCCATGTCTTCGAGAAAGAAATCCAAGAAGTCTCGTCGCAGCTATTCCTCTAAAAGGGCTCGAGTTCGCGAAACGAGGATGCTGCGCCCAAGTTTGAGTTTGTAGCCCACTCCGTCGACCCTGAGGAGACTCACGAGTATTAGGGTACGCAGGATGCTCCCGTTCCCAGGACGTGGGTTCCACCTGAGTTCGAACCGAATTGCAAGGACGATTCTCCGAGCAAGAGCTGCTGCAACAGTCTTGCCTCTGTCCGGAAATTCTGCCGAACTCCGGAGGCGGTCGAGTTTCGCTTGCCAGTGTTTGGGGATTCTATGGAGTCTCCTCCCAATGGCTATTTCACGTGCTATAATGCGTTCTTGACGCATGGGCATCTGTGGTTCCCTATCCCAGAGGTAATCTTGCAGTTTCTCCATAGTGTCGGTTTGTTGATCGTCAGATCAACCTTCGCGGCATTATGCACATGGTCGGGATTTAGGTGTTGAGCTACAAGAAGGGACTCACTGTGAGACCTGAGCACCTGGTATCTTTCCTTACGCCTTGGACGAGTTTGGGTATGATCATGTTGAGGCCTAAAAAAGCTTCCTTGAGGATCATAACGGGCTTCCTGTCCCACGTCCATATCTGGAAAGACCACTTCTTTTTCGTTTGCGTAAACGAGGCGTCAGTTGTCCCTGAGGGCCTTCCCATCTTTTGAACTGTTTGGGGTACTCAAGGTCTTTCCTTCTCATAGCTGGTTGTGTAGCAGTTTTTCTTCTTTTTTTTTTAAAGTGCTTGTTTGTTTTTGCTAAAACTGATCCTCTTCCCCCGCTCCCGGATGATCTGTTCCAACTTCGAGAACTTCTCATTACCGGCAAGTGCTTCTGGAATGATTTCACGCCATGCCGAGTTTGCCATTCCATCTCCCATCGCCTTTCTCGACTCCATCCGGATCTTCCATTTGAGGAAGAATCGGAGTCAAGTCGTGATAGATACGTTTCGCACATGCCTCCTTGAAAGTGGGGGTCGTCGGCTCGAAAGGATAAGAAAATCCTCATTGATGACGATGGCTTTGATGTGGATGGTTGTTTCGACAAAATATGCCGATATTATCTTGCCCAGGAGTTGGGTGAGGGTGGTGGTAGTCGGATCGATGTCAAATCTGAACCTCACCCGGCCGAGGGTTAACCTAGTGAGGTGCCGGAATTTGACAAAGGGTCGAGGATAGTTAAAGGGGTAAGCGATGTTCTGAAAATCGTTATCCTTATTTCAACCTTTACTCTTACTTTGACAGTTTCCTTCTAGGGACTTCTTATCATGAATCAAGCCCTCACTGAGAGTAGCCGGGATTTTCGTAGGGATCGACTGAAAGTCGTGCTAGCTGAGAAGGAGGTCACACGCCTAAGGGATGAGTTGGAGTGCACCCGTCGTGGACCGACTAAGACGGAGATCCATCATGCTTATAGGCGTGGTAAGAGAGAGATCACCGAGATTGTGGGGAGTCTCCGTGAGACGTTATCTGGCGAGATTGATAATCTTAAAAAGGTTTATGATGAGTACGGAGAATTCCTTGAGTGTCGCAGGACGATGGGTGGCTTATTCCTTACCAAGGCTGACAACTACTCGTTTGAGACCGAGTTTGCGAAGCAATCCGACCGTTTAAACCGTAAGTCGAAGGATTTATCAACCTCTCAGATTGAGCGAGGGATATGGGAGCAGTGGGAGTTGGATCATGTGTCTCCGGACACGGTCGAGGCGGAGGTCACAGTGGAGGTGGACCAGCCGAATGTTTCGCTGAACATTGAAGATTATGCGGTGAGAGTTTTGACGTTCGGGAAAATCTACTACGACTGATCGTAGTCTCTTTATCAGGAGTGTTATCGTCTTTGTAAGATATTTCTTTTTAGTAATGAGACAAGTGCGGCTGTTTGTTATGCTTTTTGGGACTGGCCTCGAATCCCTTACCGCTTCGGCAGTTTTTATGTGAAAACGTTTTTATGATGATTGTTGGGCTTTTTTTAAGAGTTTGTAAGTTTTAAGTAAGAAGATCTTGTGTTGTCATCTCGTTTTCCTCCCACTTTTGTAGATCATCTTGTTCGTTGCCCGAAGTGTTTTGAGGTTTCCTCAGAACTTTCGCGAGCGTTTAGATGGGGATGAAGAGACATCCTGTTAGGATCTCATATCTTTCGATATTTCATGCCTTGAGACGTTAGAGACCAGTGTGCTGGGTTTAGGGAAAGACCTAGGTTTACTCTCAGTTAAAGCTGTGCGACGACTAATCGGCTTTCGTTTTGCATGTTGCGATTTTAACTTGACTCCATCCCGCTTTAAATTCCGCGATGAGTTCTCGGCTTATGTGACTTGTATGGTAAGAGTCGAGCATCTCTTCGAGGACATATTTTAAGTCTCCCGAAAGTGCTGACCAAAATTTTGGGTTTCTTTTATAGCGCGCTATTTTATCCTAGTCAGATGTTAGGATCTACCCTTTGGATGGATCTAAATGTGTTCGTTTAAGACGGCTAGAGTGCTTGGTGGGGCCAATCGACGAGCGTATGTAATATGTTAGTGTAAATGGATTGAAAACGTGTTTCTTCGGAACATTGGGCGACGTCTCGCTTATGTTCTCTCGAGAAAACGTTTTTTGCGTTTGGCAAAAGTTCGAGACTTAGAGTCTCGTTTTTTCGTTGCAGCCTGCGGGGTGCACTAACCGTGTGGGAGGCTAAGTCATCGAGACGAAGCTCCTTTTGGTTAGACGAGTTTTCGTGGAGTTAATCTATCTACAAGTTTTTTGAAAATCTTTTCGATCTCTTCCGCTATTTGGATTGGTTCGAAGATTACATTCTCCTCTTTCGTATAGATCGTTTTCCGATAATGTAATAAGATATTTCAATGGATAAGAGAGGTTGCTGTTATCAAGCTTTTAAAGATATCCTTTTATTGCCGAAAAAATTTCGAGAAATACAAGGTAAATGTTTTCGAGAGCGGAAATATACGAGTATTCGTATATATACCAATCACCCCCTTTTTACAAAGGGGGATAGCTGAACTTATCTTTCGACAAGCTGCCTACGTACCTCTTTCGAGGATCAAGCCATCTCGTAGTTCTGTTTGTTGCGCGAGTGTGTTTACTCGGCGGTTGTGTTTTTGTCGACCGCATTAGTCGCAGGGTCAACGACTTCTTCCTCCGGAGCTGTCTTCTCTGGTGGGGACGGAGTGCTGGGTGCTAGAACGGGCTGCTCTTTGGTTGGCGGCTGATCCAGTTTTGGGTGCTTGGCTTTCACCATTGAGGTGGTAGTGATATGTCAAAGTTTGTGTTCCGCTAAGAAGCAATGCCTCGACTATTTCTGGCATCCCCAGATGGCGGACGTTCCATAGTTCGTCGGGAACTTGATCCCTAGATGGTAAGTGGACACGACGGCTTTCATGGAGCTCAGCCAGGGCGTTTCCATGATGACGTTGTAGATGGCTGGGCAGTCGATGACCACGAAGTCCACGACTTTGATGACTTCTTTTGCTGCGACAGGGAGTTTTATTGACTTGAGCGTCATCGATGTTGTGCCGGAGAAACCAGTCAGTGGTTTTGGCAATGGGATGATTTCTCCGAGCTTGATGTTCATCCTCTTCAGAGTATCGCGGAAGATGAGATTGAACGTGCTTCCTGTGTCGACTAGGACCCTGGCGACTTCGAATTCTCCTATGACCAGGTCGATCACAAGTGGATAGCAGTGAGGTTGATCGATTGCGCAGGCTTCTTCTTCGTCGAACGATATGGTTTCGAGCGGAGGTTCACCAGGTACCGGAGAGACTGGCGTATTGGCACTTGCCTGGGACTTACGTTGGTATGCCTTTATAGCCGAGACCGAGTCACTGCAGTATTGGGATCCGCCGATGATCATGTTGACTCTTCTGCGATTACTGCCGTTTCCTTTCTCGTCTTATCTCCTTCCGCGTTTCTCTCCCGATTGGTTTCCTTGAGAAGGGTTTTCCGGTTGGGGGTTCTTGTCATTTTTTGGAGGTTGGTTGGAGTCACGGATGAGATCCTTCGTTATCGAGATTTCGGAGAGTTCTTAGGCGATCAGTTTCGCAGCCAATCTTGCGCCCAAGCCTTTACAGTTCACGGTGGAATGTCCTTGGACTTGGTGGAACTCGCAAAAAGCGTTTTCTTCATAGTTTGGATTTCGGGTCAAGGTGTTTCTTGTCGTCCGTCCCTGCTCAATTCTGGAGTTGATAGCATAGTTGGGAGCTCCATGGGTGTCCTCCTCCCCGCGTTGGACATTTTTGTCGTTGCGACTGCTCTTCTTCTTAGAACTCGGATCCGACCTGAGTCTTTTGACGAGGGTTTTGCCGTCTTCTGCTTCTGAGACAAAACCTTCGACTCCTCTTCAATGATGATGTAGTCCGTCGCCTTATGGAGCTCCTCTTGGATCGTACGCGGCTTCTCCAGAGTGATCCACTTTTGGAACTTGGATTTGTACCACAAAGTCTTTCGGAGTGCGTCAATCGCGACTTTGTCGCTTATCCCACTGACTCTCGCCAAGATGGCCTTGAATCGTTTGATGAATTCGCGGAGGGATTCGTCCTCTGCTTGGGATAAACTCCAAAGATTGACGTCGGAGGTTTCTCGATCGATGAACATCGAGTACTGCTTGAGAAACTCCAAGCCAAGCTGACGAAAACTTCCGATGGAATTTCGTCTCAGACACGAGAACAACTCGAGAGCCGCTCCTCTGAGATTTTCTATGAAGAGGCGGCATTCACCGGCGTCCCTTTCGCTCTCTCTGAATCTGGATCTTCCCATTGCGACCTGAAAGGCATGTAGATAGACCTTCAGATCAGTGGTGCCGTCGTAAGTCTCCACTCTGATCTTGCCCAGGTCCGAAAACCTAGTTTCGGTGATGCGGGTCGTGAATGGCGGTTTGCGAGATTCTTCCAAAAGTAGGTCGATCTCGGGTGCAGCAGTGGTAGCGTGCTGGATCTGAGATTTCACCGCTTTGACTTGCACTACCGTTTTCATCAGGTGATCGTGCTGATCGTGAATCTCCGAATCTTTGCTCGCACGTTTTCGGCTCTGGCGGCGCCTGCTTCGCGAGTCCCGAGTTTGCTCCTCGGCCAATTCTTCCTGCTTCTCCCAGAAAGTTGCTTCTTCTTCCTCGGTCATCGGAGAGCCGGACTGTGACTTGTCGCGAGCTGCTCGGCTTCTCGTACACCGCGGATGCATGTCCGCATCCTCGACTGTAGGATCAGACTGGCTGCTGGACTCTAAGTTTACTCTTTCAACTTCTCCATCCTCCTTATCCTCTGCGACAGGGGGGAGATCTCCCGGAGCTTTATGCGTCGGCGCTGGAGTCACAGTATCAAGGTCTTGCCCAGATGCTTTCTCCGGCACGTTAGCCGATTGATCCAAGGGAGTTGTGAAATCAATCTCCTCCCGCGGATGCGAGTTGCACCGCGAGAAAGAACGACCCTGGTCCTCACCGTTAAGTTTTCGACCTGTTTAACGAGGGAGCTCATGACCTTGTCTTGTTCTGCAGACTTCTTTTCAAAAGTCGAGAACATCTTCTTGACATCCTTGAACGCCGTGGTGTTGGCGTTGACCACGGAAACGTTCGCTACTGGAGTGCTTTCAACGTTGTCGCCGGCGGAGGTGCCGTCACGAGTTTGCTGATTGTTCAAATCGTCGTTCGTCATGTCTGATCGAGCGTTTGATTGCTGAGAGTTAGATTGATTCGTGAACCCCCTCCTTCTAGCGCCAAACTGTGGAACCGAAACTTGTCGATTTCCGTAAAATAAGGAAAGTTAGGAAAACCCTAATTTCTCAGAGATCTCGGATTTCTGCTAAACCAAAAAAGTCAAGCAACCATACAGAGAGAACAAACGAAAATAGGGATGAATGTAAATAAAAAAGGGAGAGCAATAGGAATCTTATTCTAAATCAGTGTATGAGCGTAACAACGAGGTATGAGCCTTGGCTATGAGAGCTTTTGGCGAGGTCCCTAGTTCTAACAACCTAAGAATGCAAAAACCTAGTTGAGTAGCAGCTTGAGTAACAAAAACAGGAAATTGCCTAAAACGCTAAGTTTGTTGTGAGAGCTCTGAGTTTGGTTATGCTGCTTTTTGATTTACGAGTTCTCCTTTCTTTTTTCTCGACAAGAAATCTCTCTCGATAAGTTTTTTAAGTCTGATTTTTTCGTGAACGATTTTGACCCCAACAGAATGCAGCTTGTTTAAAATCATAATGAGTAGCAAAAAGACTAAAACCTTTTCCCTTAGCATCCTGGCTGGTTGCTTAGGTTCCAGTTTCTTTGATCGCCTCTTTCCTTTGTCTTAGTTGCATCTGATATTTGTGTACCTCTTGTGGTGTTAATGGGGCCAGAAGGACCTTTTTATTGTTGTGCACAAATAAGTGCATGTTGGTGTATCCATTGTGTATTCCCTTCTTATCATACTGCCATGGTTGCCCAAGAAAAATATGGCTAGCTTCCATAGGCACTATTTCACATTGGACCGTGTCTTAATATTGTCCAATGGTAAGGGAACAGTGACTTGATGTGAGACTCATACCTCTCCCTATTCACTCAACCACTGGACGTAATATGGTCGAGGATGCGCATGAGCAGCTAAGCCAAGTTTCTCGACCAACACTTCACTAGCTGCATTGGTGCAGCTGCCTCTGTCTATAATAAGGCTGCATAACTTATCTTGAACCATACATCGTGTGTGAAATAAGTTATCACGTTGTTCCCCGAGCTTCTGGTTTGGATTGAGTGTTTAGAACACGAAGAGTAACTAGTAGCTCCCCATGATTTGGGTAGTTCACAGTCTCTTCTTCTTCATCATCTTTGTGTTCTTCATCATCAGACACAATATCTCCAGTAGCCAAGACTAGCATAGTTTTCTTCTTGATGCACTCATTAGCGTAGTCCCCAAAGCCTTGGCACTTGAAACACTTTATGTTTCTGGTCTGGTTGTTTGTTGCTGGACCTTTACTCTTGTCATCCAAAGTTGAGTTCATAGGGCGAGTGTCTTCTCTTGGCTTATTGAACGGCTTCTCTTCCTTAGCGTAGGTGATTTTTGAAGGAGAACCAAGCTGGTTCAGACCCACTCCTCTTCTTTTTTTTCTCTGTTCAATCAGGGTCGCCTTGTGAAGTATCCCTTCTATGATGTCATACTCTTGCATCTCCAACCTGTCTTGGATGTCACTGTTTAATCCTCCTTGGAATCGTGCCATAGTAGCTTCTTCAGACTCCAGACCTCAACTTTGATCATGAGGTTTTCCATCTCTTGATGGTAGTCTTCAACATTTCTAGGCCCTTGAATCAGCCTTCTAAGACGTTGATGCAGCTCCTTGTGGTAATGCGTTGGGACAAAACGTCTTCTCATAACCTCTTTCACCTAATGCCAAGAAGTTACTTGGTTTTGCCCATTGCGTATCCTTGTGTTGGATACTTGTTCCCACAAGCTGATAGTGTAACCCTCGAAATCAGTGGCTGCTAATTTCACCTTTCTCTCCTCAGTGAAGTTTGACACTTGAAAACAAGTTCAACCTTCTTCTCCCATTCAAGATCGGCATCTGGATCGTTTTTCCTTAAGAAGAGAGGAATCTGAAGCTTAAGATTGCCTAAGTTTTCATCAGCTTGCGGTCGCCTTTTGTCGGGTCTAATCAACCGTTCTTCTACCTAACTCCATTTGTGAACAAGATAGATAGATTGCAAGATTTTTGGCGTCAAGGCCACTTTAACAAACCTGACTGAATTTCTCTTCATTCACGTTTTTCTTTTGTTATTATTTTCTCTTTTTTCATAACTTAAGTTGTCCCAAACTAACTAATACTAGATAAGTAGCGAAGAATTAATGGATGAGAAACAAAAGAACACAAACCCTAACCCCTTCAAATAGCTTGGATACCACTTGATACGACCAAGGATAGGTGTATATCGCCCGGGTCTCTTGAAGATGCTGGGATGGACACGAGAATTAATAAGACTTGTGTGTTTGATGGATTTAAGGTTTTTAGGTCTTGAACAAGGGATGGTTCTTCACGCAAGGATGACAGATTCCTTGAGTTGTTTGCGTCAACTACCTTATGAGTGTAACCTCGTTTGTTTGGTGCCTGATGGATTCACGTAAGCAGGAGAGTCTTCTCCCTAGGTGATTGAGATGGGATACTCAAAATATGAACACAAGAGTAGATATTGCTCGTGAGAGACTTTGGTTGCTGTAAAAGCGTTTTTGATAAAAAGATGGGTGTCTTGCCTAAGCGGCTTACAAAGCATATAAATAAGAAAACACGAAAGCCCTAACCAACTTTTAAACATAAAAATAAACCCTATTGGGTTAATGAAACCTAAACCAAACAGAATTATAAAAATTAAACCAAATGGGTTTTCACCCAAAATTATTTTAAGTATTGAACAACCATAAGGTTGTAACAAGCACTTGGACCCTTCTTCTTTCCATGGGCCAACTTGTCCTCTTCTTGCACGAACTTGATCAGAAGGCCCAAGGCTTTCTTTAAGGCTTTGGTTTTGTCTCTGGTCAAAGTCCCACATTGATAACTGGATCCTTATTGAACTATGTTTGGACTGTAAAGGATCAGTCTGATCCAACTCCATCTTGAACTCGTTCCAAAATGTCTTCCTTGTGTCCCCGAGGTTCCTCTGATTCAGCTGGTCGACAAAGTTGTTGTCCTTCATGGTTGATGTCTTCACTTGAGTCATCCGGATCGTTGACAAGTTCCACTCGTCCGCTTTCTTCTTCATGATCCGTCCACTCGTCTATATCCGAGCCATGTTCTCATGTATTGTCCATGTCCTTTGCTATCCAGCTATGTGTGCCTGCATCATCCTAATTCTTCTACCTATTATATAGTTCTTTGGTTTCGAGTCTTGGGTTTTATAATTAACCTATCAGATATGTAAAATTATTTTTTTCAAATTTTTTTTAAAAATTGTGTTCGGTTTTTGGTGAGGGTTGGGTTTGATATTAGTTTTCGGATATAAGATTTTAAGAACCATTCGAGTATATAGGCCATGTCTATTAGAGTACGAGACTTTGATTTTGTACGAATATTCTTGACTAATTATGCCAGGTAACTACTAAAAAAAATAATATGTTCCAAACTTTAGGAATAAAATTTTAAAATAATTTCTGAAATGCATATGACCCAAGTGTATAGATACGCAACTTAAAATATTATAGTTACCAAAAAATTTATTAAATCAAATTTATTTTATTAAAAGAGAAGTCAACATTTTTTATGTGTGATTTTTGAAGTTGGACTGTCCACTAGAAACTAAATAATGTGTTTCATTTTACATTCTCAAGAATGCGTTCCTGCATAATTTCTTTGATGATGGACGAGCATAGGACTTGGGAAGCAGAATTACTACATTCACACAGGAACCTGGAGAATCATTCAAAAGTTCTTGGTTCAGTTCAAGTCCTACTAGAGAGACTGCCAACATCACGACTTCAACGAGGTGCAGCTCCTTAGCACCTTCTTCAGAGGTATTGATCTGCAGTACCAGATGGCTTTAGACACAACTAGTGAAAGTAACTTCAACACTAGGAGTCCAGAAGAAGCAACAAGGCTTATCGAGAACTTGGTGTCTAGCAATAGCACTAAGAACACCGACTATGAGAGGAAGAAATCAGCTCATTCTTTGAGAAATGAGCAGATATATGAAGTCAGAGCAAAACTGGATAGTGTTCAAAAGTTTCTCATGAAGCAAGAAGTGAAAACAATGGAAGAAGAAAAAACAGAAAATGATGTGAATTTTGTTGGTGGAAACGGTTTCCAGAGACAGTGAAATCAAGGCTGCAACATAAACTCCTATGGTGGCTACATGGGTAACAACAACCAGAATTCATAGCAGCAGAAGCCTAGCAACAACAAGGGACCTTTGGATCTTCTTATCCGAACCCACCCTAGAGACTCAGAGAGTAAGTTAGAAGCTATGATTGATAAAATACTGAAGCAACAACAACAGGTGACTGTGAACTTCAATGGAAAGATAGATGCTTTGTACATCAACCTCAATACAAAGTTCGAGACTCTCAACACTTATGTCAAGAAGTTGGAGAATCAAGTGGTCCATACGAGTAAGGTCATTAAGATACATGAGACCCTGATTATGGAGAAAGGAAAGCTAGTTAGAAGCACCACGTCAGTGCATTGTAGGTAATGATTTTTGCCAAGAGGTGAAGAGAGAACAACTCCAAGAAGGAGATTTCCGTGTAAAAAGTGTTTTGTCTTTCGGCAGTTCGCACTATTGTCGATCGACACCCGAACCTGAGAATCGATCGACGGAACCTTCAGATTCTGTAGATTCTTGTGATTCTTCAAACATCGATCGACGTAGAGATCCAACATCGATCGACAATCTCCAACGACATAACCTGTTTGTCAACCAAGTCTCAATGCCAGCTTATTTGTCAGACCTCCGAGTATGGAGACTCAAGAACAGAACGCTGATACACCTAAGCCAATGACAGGTTATAAGACAACATAAAGGCACCCTAGAAGGAAGCAGAAGATTCCTAAACATGTTCGCAGAGAAGCAACTGACAAAGAGATGGATGACTTTGCCAAGAGAGTTTTTAAAATTCCTTTAGATACTCAATTCGATGAAGAGTACTATACTCATAGATTGTGGATGTTTTTCAGGGAATTCAAGGAAACAGAAAAGGACATAGAGCGCATGTTCAATGACTTCAAAGAGAAGCTGAAGCAGAGGACCACTTTCAAGAAGAAAAGTGACCCTGGGAAATTTGTGATTCCATGTTTTTTCGAAGGTCACAAGTATCCTAATGCCCTCTGCAATACTGGATCAGCAATCAGCATCATGCCCAGAGTTATGGCTGAGAAGCTAAGCCTAAAAGTGGAGCCTTCTAGTGCTTCATTCACCTTTGTGGATTGCTCCAAAGTGAATTCAGGAGGGATAGCCAGAGACGTCCCAACGCAGATTTGCAATGCCTTAGTCCCAAAAGACTTCCATCTGATGGAAATAAATATTAAATGGAACTCTTCCTTACTCATTGGAAGAGCATTCATGGCCATAGTGGGAGCTATCTGCCACATGAAGACAAACAGGTTGTATCTCTCCTTGATTGATCCAAACAACTTTTATGAACCTTTTGAAGTCAAGAACAAGGCTACTCTGATAAAATTGGGTGATGATCCAGGCTTGATTGCTACATACTTTTGCAATTACGATCAAGATGAAGAGCCTGCAGACACAACATCGATCGACACCCAACCCTTGGTATCGAACGAAGATAGCTACACCCAGAACCTGCACGAAACCCACCTTCAGCATCAATCGATACTCAACCTCTAACATCGGTCAACGGTTATGCCAGATAACAGAATGACGAAGACAGTCAAGAAGACATAGTCTACATTGGACGACCATGTCGTGAGATGGCACCATAGAACAATAACCTAGAATATGATACTTCCTACTTTGAGGAAGAAGCAGTCGAGTACCATGCTTTTGTTCTAGAAGAGGCTAGAAATTTCTTAGGAACGTGGAATGCAGCATCGATTGACAGTGACTCAATACCATCGGTCGACGACAATCTGGTAGGATACGATGACGATTAAGGCTATCTCAGACTAGATGAATTTGGAATTATTAGTGGCCTAGATGGATATGCACGAGCAATGGATGGAAGGATTCTCAATGTATCCAAGGAAGATATTGCATACATACAGGCTATGGCTAATGGATCAGGGAATCTCTTCAAAAAATAAAAATCGATTGGAGCAGACAGTTCAGCATTGACTGATGGCAACACTTGGCCATTGATCGACAGTCATCATGCAGCATCTAGGCAGAGGCTGGTAACAGAGAAGTTATTACAAGACAAGCTTGTTGGAGTTTACCTTTCTCAAGACTTGATGAGGGATAGTATCTACCAGAGTTTGGAGGATATTTCTGAGCCCACGGATGCAAGGCTGAACATGTTGATGGGATGCAATCAAGCACTCGAAGAAAGGATGATCAGAATGGTGATTGCTTATAGAAGGATGGACAACCAGAGAACCAGAGTAGAAGAAGCTATGAGAGGCTTCATTAGTGCATGTTTTGAAACGAGCAAAGTATGTGGATACTTGCTTTCCATATTGGTTTGATGAATCACCTTCCTAGTTCAGAAGTCTAAACGTCGAGCTTAAGACTATAACCAAGCGTTGAGTGGGAGGCTACCCATTTTTTATTAAGTTTTATTTTAAGTTATTTAGTTATTAATTATGTATTTTCTTTATTACTTTAGGTTTTCAAAGGATGAGTAGAATAGTTCGAAACAACCATCGGTTGACACCAACACCTTACAATCGGTCGACGGCTTGGATGGTTCACCATCGGTTGACATTCAACCCTCACCATCGGACGACACTCTTTAGAGAGTTTGGTAACATCGACTTTCTCTCTACCTTTTACTTATGATTTAGTTTTTATTAACCAAACCCCACGGAATATCACTGGGGACAATGTTATTTAAGTCTGAGGGAGATTCGCCGATGCTTTTATCTACTTTGAGCTTTTATTTATTAAGTTTTTCAAATATTTTTTATAGAGTCAAGAAGGGGATTATGATTATAACTTATTTATTGACTAACTACACTATAGCACCATTCTCAGGCATGTTGCTTGCAGAGATTACTAGGGATGCCAAAGTGGATCATCTTGCCATTAGATCACATTTACTAAGAAAATTTGAAGGAACCAAAGCTGATCTCCAACCTAATATTGACTACTTTTCTTTCTTTTGTTCTTGGTATACATCGGATCGGATTCCTTCTGCAAGTTTGTAAGCTATTAGTCTGTGTATTTTTTATTTCCCTTATATATCTCTCTTCATAATCTACAAGAGAAAAGATTGAGATGATTTTCTGAGATGCAGAGGGGTAGGTACATTACCAATGACCCCACTATTCTAATTCAAATAAATGATCACACATTGTTGAAAGCGAAGGGTAAGTACATTACCGATGAACCCACTATTCGCCTATAACTTTGTCCAAAAAAAGCAAAAATAAGATGGTAAGATGGACTGTATCAGCATCATTGTCCTTTGAGTTTGAGATCTAAAAAGATTCAGAGAGAGAAGAGGGATGAAAGGAAAGACTTTATACCTATACATGCAGGTTTGCAAGAGTTGAGTTCATGTATCCTTTGTCGATACTCCCAAGGTAAAGCATGCACTTTATTTTTATGCAAAGAAATGAGATTAGTATAGGGGGAGTCAAATTAGTATTTGTTGAGTTGCTGGTAGAATGTATTTGGTTGCTATACTAGGATATGGCATATAAAGTTTCTCTCTGATTAGCATTATTGCGATATAGTAGGGGTGATAGTTATGCTTATGTATTATGTGAGTCCCCGCTTTTCAAACCTCTTTCACATGCTACCTTTGTTTTACTTGACGACATGCAAAAGGTTAAGCTTGGGTAAGTTGATATACCTTGTTGTTTACCAGTTTTAGACCATCATTTGGACCCTATATCCAATCTACTATGTGTGTCTAGACCGTGTTTTAGAGTCTTTTCAGGTCAATGTACATTTTGGAACATTATGGAGATAATGGAGCTTGTTAGAACATTCAGAGGAGATATCTAGTAGATGTTCACGATCATCTAAGTACGAGTTGAAGTCAAGCATGACCATTGATAAACGAAGCATCATTTATGTCGATCGACGAAGCATCCTTGCTGTCAATCAACGAAGCATTGTTGTTGTCAATCGACGAAGCATCCTTGATGTCGATCGACTAAGCATCCTTGCTGTCGATCGACGAAGCATCCTTGCTGTCGATTGATGGCCTACTCGCAGAAGTATTGACCGACTTCAAACCCAAGTCAAGACAAATCACGAAAATGACCATGAACGAGTTTTGACATAGTTTATAAAGGTTCTGCCATTGTTTAGCCAGAACACACACACAAAATACAAAAAAGTATTATTTACACCTTTTAGTTTTCTTAGTAGTTTAGGTGAGAAGATCTGAACTCTTAAGAGATTTGTATTGGAACTCAATTATTTATTGTATGCATTATATTATTCGGTATATCATGTTTTCTATGATTTGTCTTAGTAATTCTCATGTTAAATTTAGGGTTTATAATGGTATTGTTGAATTATCTCCAAAATAGGATTGCTAGGATGAAGAAGTATCAATTTTTGGAATTGTGTTTAATGTTTGTGTTCTAGAGTAGCTAACTAGAAATCTGAACTTAGGATATGGACAACTACGAGAATAGGTTCTGGGCCAAAAAGTTATTTCATTGAGCTAGGTTGTTAGATACATGCGAGAGCTGGTTTAATTAACCTAGCGGACGAACATCCTTTTTGATAGCGTCGATCGAAATTTGGTCTTAGCCGTCGATCTATGGTCTACTCCTCTGTTCGCATACCAGAATTGGGACAAGAGGGTGTCAGACTAGTTAATTAATGTCCTCGCATATTAATAATTTTCTGCATCATATCCACTATAATTCACTTGCATGAAATTTTAGATCTATCATTTTCCATATTTGTATCAACTTTACTTATTTAGAAAATTTTCTTTTAAGAAAAACTTACAATAAACCTCTTATTTATAGCTTCCTAACTTATCAATTAGGAATACAAAAATATATTGTGTGCCCTCGCTCTTAGTGGATTTGATCCTTGAGTACTACAATTAGACCTCTCTTGCCAAGAATAATTCTTAGGGTTAGTTTGATAGATTGTCTGCTTTAAAATAAACCTTAACCCGCACGCTGTCAATTATCCTCATTTTCATCAAGTCTTTATAATATTGTCATTGCCATCACACACCAACCACCATGAACAACCAATTTTAAGCTCTTAATGCACCTAAAACCGATTTTTAATCCTCTTATCTCTTTTCTTATACTCAAAAACTAAATATCTTTCACTTTCCCTATATTCATGTAAAACCCCAAGATTTTGATTCTAAACTTTGTAAGGTTTAAACTCATGATTCTTGGTCATTAACAAGTGGATATGTTTCGTGGTGAACATCTGTGTGCTAGGAGAAGTTAATCTAACTTACCTCACTGCTTGAAAGTGTGAAATTGATTTTCTTTTTTCCAGATTCGTTCGTAAGAAAACTTCCGTGTAAGTCTTATGGTTGTAGAAGACTTATACGGAAGTTTTCTGGTCAATGCAGAGGTTACTTTTGAAATTGAATTTATGTGTGTATATTTAGAGACGACTTCTTAGGACGTCTTTCGATTTTTCTTTGTTAGCAAAAAAATCTCAAAAATACCAGAAAAGACTTCCTAGTAAGTCGTCTAGGATAAACGGGTTAATTTTTCAATTGACCGGATTGTGTCAGAAATTTAACTTTCTCTAGACGATTTACACGGAAGTTTTCCCCTGTAAGTCTTTTGAACTCTCGGTGGAAGTCTTCGCAGTGTTGGTGAAAGTCGTCTCAGGTTACTTTCAGTTGAAAAATAAAACTTAAATATTTAATTTTAATTAGAAGAATTCCATGTAAGTCTTTCGGCCGACGACTTACACGAAAGTCTTCCATAAATTTTTTTCCGAGATTCTGGTCAAACCTTGGATATCACAGAAGACTTCCATCTAAGTCGTCTGACGGAACACATACACGCAGGTCATCTAATTAAACTGATTGCAAAAGTAACCTGAGACGACTTACATATAAGTCATCTAGTAAAAATTAAATATTTAAGTTTTATTTTTCCGCTCTAAGTCGTTTAGGAAAAGTCAAATTTCTGATACATTTTGGTCAAATGTAAAACTAACTTGTTCATCTTAAACGACTTACCGAGAGGTCTTCTCTGGTATTTTCAAGATTTTTTTGAAAACAAAAGTAAGCCAATATTTACACCTTAAACCCTAAACCCTAAACCCTAAACCCTAAACCCTATGTTGTAAAGTATACTTCTTTGGAAGTCTTTTTATGTAAATTTCCAATTGCAAAAAAAAAACATAATTGACGACTTCTTAGAAGTCTGCCGAAAGACTTCCTCGAAAGTTTTCTATGTTACAGTTTAATAAACTTTTTATTTAACATTTTCTTGTTAATTTATCTATATTAGTTGATATTTTTGTTTCTGAATGAAATTCATAACTTAATTGGTTATAATTATTAGTTTATCAATATTCATATTTATTAATATATCTAGCTAATTTGAGATGATCTCCGTGGAAGTCTTCTACGTTAGTTTTTATAAACTTGTTAAATAACTTTAAGATACGTTTTTTAACTTTTAAAAGTGTTAAGTAACTTCAAAAATATCAAGTAATATGGTTTAATTTCTCTTCTCAGATCATAAAATAAATTTTTTTAACTTTCATGAAATTTAAAATTTCAATTTTTATTTAAAAATTTGAGTTTCCCGATTAAATTTTAATTTTCAACTTTAAATTTCCCATTTTAAATTTAAGTCTTGTGGAAGACCTCCAGAAGACTTCCCAAAAATCTTCCAGTGAAATTGTTATATAATTGAACTTATGTAATATTTAATATGTTGTGAATTTGGCTAAATTTTCTTGAGAAGTCTTATCCCTTAGTTATATTAAATTTGACTATTTTTTGTGTTATTGTGTTTTGCTATTGAATTTGTATCATTAATTTGAATAATATCAAGTACTTTTGGCAAGTTAATATTGTAGACATGAATATATTTACCAATTATTTTTCATTAATATCTCTTTATATTTACAAAACAATTCACAATTAAAAGAGTATACCTACGAATCACAAAGCGACCATAAACAAAACTATTATAGATCATTCTTCCACAAAACAAGTTTGGACGCCACTTGACATGAGGGAAGACTTCATCAGAATACATCCAGAAAGTCTTCTAGCACATTATATGTTAGAAGAATTCTGAGAAGACTTCCCAAAAGTCTTCCAAAGTCTGACTCAGATATGAAAACCCCGCAAATCCAAAAACGTTCAAATGTCTTCAAAACAGAGAAAATGAGTGGAAGATGAGATATGTCTACCTTTAAAGAACCCATAAAATACATATTCAAAGAAATAGATCCACCTTTAAAATAGTAGAAAATGAGAATCATGTAATAAAAAATATGCAAAACAAGATGAATTAGTGACAAATACATGAGACAAAAAATGATATATTGATATAAATTTTGGTGTCCTTAGTTTCTAAGAGATTTAAGAGAGATTGAAGAGTTTTAGTTTGGAAAAATATAAGAGCTTTAAGAAATCAGAGACTTAGCAAAACTCTGCCATGGAGACTTACTAAAATGCTCATATTCGTTATAAAGAGGAGATATGGGAGAAAATTCAGCCAGAAGACTTCCAAATCTTCTAGCGCATTAAATGTTAGAAGACCATCGAAAAGACTTCTCTGGAAGGTTTCCAAGTCTGTCTCAGATCTGAAAAACCTTCATATCCAAAAGTATTCAATTGGTTTCAAAACATTGAAAAGCTTCAAAAATTAGGTAAGAACTTAAAACAACAAAAAGAGTTTTCAAAAATTAAAAGTTTTAAACAACAAGAGGCTGTCAAATAAAAAAAATATTTATTATAGATCTACCTTTAAAGGAGTGGAAGATGAGAACCATGTAATGAAAAACCTGCAAAAACAAAATAAATCAGTGAGAAAGACATGAGATAAAAATGAGAAATTGATATAAGGTTTGGTGTTTTTAAGTTCAAAGAGATTAGAGAGAGGTTGGAGAGTTTTAGTTTGGGAAAAATGTAAGAACTTAAGCAACCAGAGACTTAACAAAACTCCGCCATGAAAACTTAACAAAATGCTCATATTTGTTATGAAAGTGGAGATATGGGAGAAAAATCCGACAGAATACTTTCAGGAAGTCTTCTTGATGCAGCCAAGGACATGCCTGATCAGTCAGAAGAAGAGGAAAGCGATGCACCAGCATCAGAGGACGAGCTAGGCGATGGAGAGTTAGGTGATGCTGATCTGACCAAAGAGAGGCTGAGCTCAAAGAAAGATGACTTGGAGGAGATTCTGAACAAATGGGAGCATTTCCATCGACAAAGTATAGCTAAGGAAGGGACTAGGCCCTTGAAAAGCAATGTGGGCCGGAATCAAATAGAAGATGGACGAGAGGAGGGACACTGGGCCCAAGCATAGATCATTGACCGAGCAACCGATCCACTAGTCTTCTCCATTGGGCCAACAACCAGATCAAAGTCTAAAGCCCAAAGAGAAGCTTTGAGGAACATGATCCAGCTCGTGCAAGAAAAGAAAGAGATAGGCACTAATCTAGAAGAGAAGGCAACAAATTGGATCACTCTCTTATCCGTGGAAGAAGATCTCGTTTGATCTAAAAACAAAATCAATGTTATCTAGGATTCTATTGATTTTATTTAGTTGATTCGATTTAGATAAAAACAAATCTAGTTAGGATTAGGATAGTTTAAGATAGGCTTGAAAGATTTCAAGTTTTCTCTATTTAAGAGACGTAGGAAGGCTAAAGGCAAAAACACTTCATCTTTTCAATAAAAGCTTTTATGCAACAATCGCTCCAGAGTTCTTATTCCTTTCTTCAGTGCCTGAGCAGAGAGCATCACTAAGGAAAAGAGATTTCCAACGTGAGCATCTTAGACAAACAACAAAGTTGCGTCTAAGAGAAGCTAAGCAACTTTGGGCCATCTATAGCTTCAAAGCCAAGACCATCGATCTATCCAGAGTGCTAGTAGCCTCAGATCATCACTCATCCATCCCACCTCAATTGATCCAGGAGAAGACGCCTTTCTAAGGCCGTATCACTTCTAGTGCATTAAATGTTAGAAGACTTCCTTGGAAATCTTCCAAGTTGTCTTAGATCTGAAAAACATGCATATCCAAAACATTCAATTGGCTTCAAACATTGAAAAGTTTCAAAATAAGGTAAGAACTTAAAACAACAAAAAGAGTTTTCAAAAGTTAAGAGCTTTAAGCAACAAGATGTTATCAAATGAAAAAATATGATTTATAGACCTATCTTTAAAAGAGTGGAATATGAGAATCATGTAATAAAAAACCTATAAAAACAAAATAAATCAGTGAGAAAGACATGAGATAAAAATGAGAAATTGATATAAAGTTTGGTGTTTTAAGTTCAAAGAGATTATAAAGAGGTTGGAGTGTTTTAGAATGAGAAAATTATATTTTTTGTTGCAGCCATATGAGAGGAACAGAGAATGTGTAAATTTTTCTTTATATAAGGAGAATATTTTTTTAATAAAATTAAATATTTTAGGTTCAAAAGACTTTCAAGTAGTCTCCTAATAGAATACATCCTTGAAAACTTACTTGAAACTCTTTTAGACCCTAAATTTTCAAAAAACTTTTGAGTTACTTTTGCATTTGATTGATATTTGGATATACTTTTGCATTTAAAATCAAGTTTTTAGTCATATTTGAAAAAAAATTCACATATATATAATAAAATAATAAAAATTAAAATTCTTAATAGTATCAAATTATATGTTTACAAATTCAAACTTTTTTATAATTTTTCGAAATTTTATTTTCCAAAATTTTTAATAAAAGATTTTTTTGACATTCAAAATGCTTTTTAAAACTATTTAAATATATTTTATTTTTTCATATTTATTTTTTATTTTTAAAAATTTAAACCTTATCCATGAAACTCCATCTTTTAACTCTAAACCATAAATTCAAGTCGGTTAACCTTATAGGTAAATGTATATTTACTATTTAATCAAAATATTTTCGATCATTTTTTTTTGAATTTTTTTTTTTGTGAAATAGACTAAAACGAAATATCCAAGAGAATTTCTCTAAGAATATTGATTTAACTAAGATCACTATCTTAAAATATCATACAATTTAGATTTTCATATATTAAATTTAAAACTCCTAATACACGAAATTAAGTTAGATTTTTTCATACCATAAAAACTTCAAACCCTTAATTAACTATACGACTTGATTATAGATTTATCTTAACAACAACTTTCAAAATATCTAAAATAGTAAACGATTTATTCATCAAACAATTGGATTTGAATTGTAAAATTGTCAAAAACTGCAAATAAAATTACTAAATTCACAAGTTATTTTTGTTACTTATGCTTTTAGATACATATGAGTTAAATACAAATTATATACCAAATCAGTTAAACTTTGCATATATTAAGTCGTCTAATAATTAAACGTAAACCCAATGAAATAAATATAATAAAATCTACAAATACATTTAACAATTTCAAACAATTAATAAGATGACAAAAATGTAAACTATAATATTATTGTGTTTAAAAAATCATATAAATATTTGAAAATATAGTTAATGTTGAGAATATTTTCTACAAATGAATGTAAAAAAATATTTTTTCATTCATAAAATTGAAGCTAAACATCCATGCGGTTGTGTGGATCAAAATCTAATTAATATTAGTTACAAATATAATTATAAGAACACAATTATAAAATTAAATTTCTCAAAAATAATTACAACAAAAAATAGACTTGTTCTTTATCAGAATCTAGTACGCAAATAAAAGAAAATGATACACACTTTGACCATACGCATACGGATTTAACTTTGAAGAATAACGACACCAAAATTTATACAGTTTTATGATATCTATTTTTGAGCAACAAACAAAGTATTTGACTATTTGTGAAATAGTTGACAAAAGGTATATATCTAAGGAACTAAATTAGGAACACACGACAGAAATAATGATAGTTCAATAAAAACAAGCCTTAATATTAGAACAATTTTTTTCCTTTACAAACGCCAATATAGACATCTCTTGTCTATTTTAAAACAAAAGTGGTATAATAATTAAGAATTTTATGATACATATATTATATGATCAGTGATGTATACTGGTATATAATATATTGTAATAATTTAGAGTTTGTATGACCATAATTTCTACGATATGGCAAACTTAATAATTTGTTTATATAATAATAAAAAATAAATAAAATATATAATACTTGATACCAAAATATGATGAATAAGAACGATATCGTGTGGAAGCGATACACTCTTTTCTCAATTCTTTAATTTTCCGTAGTGTGGCGGTATTTACGCAATCAAAATCCTATGATACAACCACATTTCGACTATTTCGCATCACTCATAATAGAAACTAATGAACCTATTTTTGTGTTGTACTCTCAAACACAAATAAAACAAAAATACTAGTATAACTATTCTAAGTGGGAGGGAGTAAACTTTTGTTATTGAATGTCTATCTTTTTCTATAATGCTAACAAGCCTTTTTATAGAAAACAATGAGAAGCACAAAGTTTCATTTCCAACAAAGAAATGAAACCTCCATTGTGCACTAATGGAAAGTTTAATTCTGGTCAATTATTATGTGAATTTATTCCACATTTTGACTAAGAAATTAAAGAGTAAATTATTATTGTTGACCAATTCAAACCAATAATATACTTTTAAATGGATTTTTTTTATATTTTATCAATATAAAAAATCAACATATATTAGGTTTATAAAATTAAGTTAATGAACATGAATTCCAACTAACAAATCAAAACCTAAATCCAATCAAATATCCAATGTGTGTGTTTACAAGTTTCTCAAATCACACACATTGAACCTCCATTTCTCATTCAAATAAAACTCTTCAAAATATAGTTCCATCAGAGTTTGATACTCAAAAATTGTTTTGTAAAAAGTATCAGTAGAATATATTGAGTATGTGTAG